>JAKGSA010002078.1:1817-25750 GCA_033558755.1 Philaethria dido
TATTACGTCATTTATAAAAATTCCAAATAAAATAGGGCCAAGGTGTGATCCTTGCGGTACACCAGATGTTGCTTTAAAAGTATCCGATTGGTTTCCCCCCACAACCACATTCATTTCTCGATTATGCAAATATGATGCAACCCAATCAATAAATTTTCCACAAATACCGTAATTTCTTAATTTATGCATTAGTATCTCGTGATCAACTACATCAAAGGCCTTGGTTAGATCTGTGTAGATGCAGTCTACTTGCCCGTTGCTATCTAATACTTCAGATACATCGGTAACAAACGAGGCTAAGTTAGACATAGTAGACCTTTTTTTTAAAAATCCATGTTGGTTATCTAACATAAAAGGTTTTACGTACCAACTTAGTGATCTACATATAATGACCTCGAAAATCTTTGAAAAGGCAGAGAGTATACAAATGGGCCTATATTTAGTTACATCTTTTTTGTCCCCAGATTTAAATATAGGTACGACTCGGGTTTTCTTCCATAGACTTGGGAATACGCCATCTGCCAGTGATCTTTCAAATAAAATAATTAAAGGGTTAGCCAAAGCCCCTGCGCAACTTTTTGCAAAAATAGGTGGAATGTCATCAGGACCTGCGCCTTTATATATATTAAGTTTATTTAGTTCATCTATAATCTCTTGCTTATTAATGCACACTTTAGCAAATTGTGAATTAAAATTGGATTGAACTTCAGTATATGTATTCAAGGCCGAAGTATTATATGTCAGATATATATTTGAAAAGTGTTTAGCAAATTGATTACAAATATCTTTTCCATTAGTAAATTCATCATCATTAAATGTCATTAACGCAGGATAGTCACATTTATTATTTCTTATCTTTTTTAAATATGAATGAAAATATTTAGGATTTAATTTGATATTCCCTTCCACTATCTGTACATAGTTATTGTAATCCAGCTTTATTATAGTTTGACATCTAGTTCTAAGTAATTCGAATTCTAATTTGTCGAGTGGATTTTTATATTTCTTATATAACATTCTGTATTTATTATTCTCTGCTAATCTTTTAATCAAATTCCTTGAATACCAAACGGGGTAATTGTTTTTATTTTTTAATTTAATTTTTGGTATACATTCCTCTATAATGTTACGTAGTTTTACATAAAATATATCTATCATTTCATTAACAGTAAAGCATTTTTTAAATAGTTCAGCCCAGATTATATTGTTAAGTTTCTTTCTGATAATATTGTAATCTGCTTTCATATAGTTATATCGTATGATCAGCTCTGGCTCTAACAGAAGTTGAGGCTTATCATCATAAGAAATTTCCACAAGTAGTGGTGGATGGTATTTGTCAACTTTACTTACTGCAAAATCACTTTGTTCAACTTTAATATTAATTAAGTTACTAAAGACTAAGTCCAACGTTTTACCAAAAGAGTTTCTTATACAATTATGTTGTTTTAAACCCGATATAGATAGAAAATCACTTACTAGCGTACTAAATATATTAAAATCATTAGGTATTAAAATATTATTACATTTATTTTCCGCAACCCATTTAATCGAGGGCAAGTTAAAATCTCCAACTACCAAAGTTAATGCTTGGTTCTTCATAACTTTTTCCACGTTTTGAAACAAATCCTCTATTTTGTCATATTTTAATGGCGGTGGTATGTAAACACCACATATGGATATGGTTTGTGTATCTAAAATTATGTTAACCCAAAGATCTTCGTTATTCGTCTCCCAAGAGTTTACCCTGTAACATTTGTGTCGCTTAGAAACCGCTATCAAAACGCCTCCACCATCCAGACGAGAAGAATTAGTTGTTTCACGATCTCTGCGGAACACATCATATCTACTATCCATAAACTCATTACTAATTATATTATTATTTAACCATGTTTCTGTTAATATTAAAACGTCGTAATTTGAATTGAGCACAGATTGATATACTTCAGCTGTTTTAGTTCTTATACCTCTTACATTCTGATAGAATAAGTTTAGAGTATTTGTCATAGAATATTAAGTAAAATTTTGAAAACTAAAATTAATAAAACTAAAGTACAATAAAATACGTAAGTAATTAATGTAGTAAATTATTCTAATGATTTTAATTGTTCTTTAGTCTTAACTACTATTATATCACTAGATATGGATTTTCTTAAGAAAACTCTGCCGTTACGGGTCCACACAAAACGATATCCTTTTTCTTTTGCAAAAATGCGCGTTGCGCTAGAAGTTCCTTGGTAGCTGCAGTCAAATTTTCCGAAATATATATAGGTGTTTTATCTCCTGATATTCCAATATGTGATGTGTTTAATTTGTTATCTGCATTTGATTTATTAAAGTTAACAACACCCGCAAAGAAATGATCTCTTAATAGTTGATTTCCAAATTTTACAAGAACCGATCTAGGACGAGCAGAGTTTTTGTTAATCTTAGCTATTCTTGTGCACTAGATAAATGACCTTCCAAAATCGGAACTTTTATTATGTTACCAATTTGTTCTACCACTTTGACCAAATTTTCGCTCCTAAACTCTGGGACACAGTGCAGTTCAATATTGCTTGATCTTGATTCTTTTTCTAACATGTTAATGGTATTTTTATTACTTGCAACGATTTCTCTGAGGCTGATGTTCTCCTTTTTAAGATTAACTATCTCCGCTTTAGCTTCTTCTAGCTCTTGTTTTACACTGTCAAACAGACTTGACAGATAATCAATTGATTCCTTTATACTTTGTAATCCATTAAGTTCCTCACGAATTTTAAACAGTTCGCTTCCAATAGTATTGGAGACAGCTTCCTTTACTTCTTTTCTAATTGCCGAGAGTAGCCTAGAATTTTTATTCAGGTGTTCCTCATTATCAGAAGTACTTGGGGTCGATAGTATCCGTCTATTATTTTCGTCTTTGTTTATTGTCTCTCCACTGTTTGGCGTTCGAGTATTAGGTCCTTCTTTATTTGCCGCAGATGTGCACGTTAGGCATACCCATTTTCCCCGAGAACATACTGGTTTATTTCTAGAAGTGGAGTTTATGCAGTCCAAGTGAAACTGAGTTTGGCATTTTATACATTTGATCCTTTTTTGTGTAACCAACACAACAGTTTTACAAATGCAACACTCATTTAACATATTGTTAATTTTATTTTATTATATTAAAATAAATTACGATAGGGAAAACAATATGAAAAAAATATATGTTTATATATAAATAAAAAAAAAAAAAAAAAAAAAAAAAAAAAAAAAAAAAAACAAAAAAGTCAAGTAAGAAAATCCGACACTTTAGTCTGTATTGAACTCGAGTCAAATGTTATTTCAATATCCTATTAACACCACCTTCATTCTATTAAAACAAAACAGTTAGTCTATATCGTAAAAATAAGCTTACTGTTCTATAAGTTTTTAAAGTATTCTTTAAAAATATATTAATGTAGATGAAGGTAACTTTGTTTTGCCCACATCTTCGCACTTAACGTAAGCTTTTTGTTTCAATTCTTATAATGTATTACGTTCGTAAAGTTTCGGAAATTCATTAGCAATAATATAAGAAAAAGTCAGCCAAAAGTTCACTGAATCTTTACTTTTCACCGTTGATGTATGGGATTAATGTACATAAATGATACAAAAACGCGATTAAGTTACGGAACGACTTATTGCCTCGAATTAATTGTCCATAATACAGTGAGTTAACACTTCCATCACGATTTCGCACACAATTCTGAGTTTGAGAGTATTACCTTGTTATGTTATATGATATAGACCCTTTAAAACAACAGCAAAATTACTGCTTCCTTAAAAATAACATACCTATAGATAATTATATCCAAGTTTTGGCATAGTTAAATAACAGAAGGCAAAAAATTAGTATAATCCAGAAAACCTTATAAAATGATAATGAATGCAGATGTCCGCAGTGTTCGTAGAAAACCATAAAAAAAAGCAATAATTACGTATTATTTAGTAATAAACACAGAAGCCCTTGAACCTGGCACGGGCGCACCGAAATAGCGCTAACCAAAGCTGACCATCTGCCAACATTCGCTTTGTCTTTACATTCTGCACAACTAACTGCCAACTTACGCATACTATATATTTACTTCCTAAGTAGTTTAGTGTTGGTTCGACAAGCTTCACACCTGTTTGAGCTTTCAAACGTGTATTTATTATGGCTATTATTCATGTACATGCTAGTTATATCCCGCGACTTCAAATTAGTTTAAAATACGTTCTTATAAAAGCTAAAAAAAACGTTTATTTTTCCGTATTTCATAAGAATTTCGGCAAATCTTCTCTTAGTGCTCCCAATATTTCCCTAGAACCTGTATATACTAAATTTCAGCCTTCTATAGTCAGTAGTTTCAGCGGTACTATTGTTCTGTGCTGTCTGTCAGTCAGAAGTTTTGTTTGAAGATTGCAATGTGCATTTGAAATGAATATATATATTATTATCATATTGGAAAAGTTGCTTAAAGGGATATGCAAATAACGGTTTGGTTACACTATCTATGAAATCAGAGATTGTTATATGAATTGGTTTTCTTTGAGATTATATAGTATATGTAAGACTGAAATAAAAATAAAGACTTTGTTTTCATTTTTTCATACATTTGTGATTACTTATTTTATTTTATATTTACCAAAATTACTGTTTCTATATTAATTTAGAAAACTTACAAGCTTTGAGGCCTACTAAAATGTAAGACTACTAACGGCCTTAAATTTTTCACCCTGAAATAGCTGAGAAACTAAGAAAAATTTTGTTGAAAATGTGACCACAGAACTATTTTTTAAAAACATGTTTGTTAAGCATTATTTCGGTTCAAAAAGTCTAGAAATCACAAAATTTGTGATTTGAAAATTCCTCGGGGGGCTTCTTTGAACTACAGTTGCGTCAATATACTTTGCATGATTCACACCAAACTGTTCTATAGCGATTTTGTTTACATTTGCTTGCTATATATTCAGGTATTTCACGTCTGCCTTCCAATATTGTGAATTGAAACACATTAAATGTTATGTTTAGGGCGAATACGCGTATATCACTACAACTTCAATAAACATTGCAACCACGCAGTCTATTACTAAATTATTGTATGTATAATTTTACGTAGGTAAAGTTGTTGTAAATATTATCCTACTATAGTAAATGTAAGTTTGTGGGGATGGATAGATGTTTGTTATTCTTTCACGCAAAAAATACTGAATGGGTCTACTAGATCAGGGTTGTGCAATACGCGGCCCGTTTAATCTCATACGTCCTGCCAAGCTTTTATTTATATTACAGATACAGATACACTCTCGCATATTAACAATTATTTTTATCAGAATTCATGCTCTTGTGATCTAATATTTTAATATAAATACAATTTTAAATACTTTTAAAAAGTGTGGCGCTCCAAAAAAAATCTTTATTTGGATAGACATGCTAGAAAAGGTTGCTCTACCCATGATCTAGACGAAATTATACCAAGATGAAGATCTAGATGAAACTACATGAACTTAGCTTATAAATTAGAATAATAAGATTAAATTAGATAAAAGATTTTGTGTAATTTGACCATTATGTAACGATAAGTATCTAGCAGTGGCGATGGGTGAAAATTTTAATTAGGAAAGCCGGTAAATTTAGAGAAGCTGGTATAGGATGTAAAGGTATTTAGTAATTTCACATTACAATTTAAGCTTCACATTTTCCTGGTGACCTCTTTTTATATATCTCACAATTGTAATTTAAAAATTAAGGCAAGATAGGAACCGTGCCGTATGGACGCCTCGCCATCGATACCTAGTATTTTTTTTTACTTCACGCTGTATCCCGCATATAGCAGGGTAGGCAGAGAGAACCAGAGAACCTAGTGTTAAGACACTCCATTCTCTTTCAACAATTTCATTCCCCACTTTCCGCCGAATTGAGCCCTACCTTACCTACTTACCTAGGTACCTTGGTACCTATGATGCTATATTTTTCACACATATATATCATTTTCGTATACAGCTTCTTAAACTTTTAGTAGGTACATGTACAATTTAAAAAGGGGCATATTAAACGGAAATGACATGGAAATTGCGTACAAACCACGTGAATGGTCATGAAATCAACGTAATTCATTAAATATGATATGTCGCAAAGGTCGTAGTGCGAACTTGCAATGAAACCAGTTCTTGTGAAGACAATATATAGGCAAGGTTTGTCTGCTATAAATAATTACTGCAGAGTTAGAAGTTTATTCTTTTAATGTATTTCTTAAAAAAACGGTTTCACGTTCTATCTCTCATAGCAGGGTGGTTTTTTGGTGGTAGGAGGTTCGTCCTCCGTCTGGCTCGCGACCACTATCATGTCAAAGACGAACCGCCAAATATCTTATGATGTGTTCCGGTTCGATGGCATGTAAGCCAGGTTTTCCCCTTTCCCACCCATCCTTTCCCCAAAATGTGATGGTTCCGATAGCGGACTACTACATTATCCTCCCTTTCCTTCTGTATCCTCTAGGTTGGCAACGCATCTAGTACATCTCTTGTGTTGTAGATGTTCATGGGCGAAGGTAACCACTTACCATCAGGCGGTCCTTCTGCTCGTTTGCCATCCGGTAAAAAAAAGGGTAGAAAGAATCTAGTGTCAAGACACTCGGCTGGCAAATTTTCGTTCGAATTAAGTTTAATTTAATATGATCTGCATTAAATGGCGGAGCACAACGCCGCGCTTTGTTACAGAGAGTGGAGGAATGAAAATAATTTATAAATAATCTTTCCCTGAGTGAGAATCGAAGCCGCAACTAAACGCGTTTTTACAGTCAGACGTGGTCCTACTGCGCTGCAATGGCCTCAATTTAAATATATTTTTAATAATATTGACTTCAAGCACTTTTTCATATAAATTTTAACTATGCTTAAAGACGAAGGAGTTTATGGTTGTAATTCGTAATTTTTTCATAAACAGGAATCGAAAGTATTTCCTTCAAGTTAATATTTAGATATTTACGCGTAACTATTACTACATAAGTATCGTCTGCATGGAATGAGACAAGAACGCTAGATGCTTACCTCTTTTAAATCGTAACTCCTGTGCTATTGATTAAACATGAACCTCCTTGCATATCGACGAAGTAATTAGTTGAGGTACATCTCGACTAACTTATACCTACTTATAGGTCTTATATATTGTTTTCAAGTAATGTTGATACGAAGAGTTTTTAAATAGATGTTTGTTCCTGTTTCATGCAAAAGCTACTGCACGATTTCAGATGAAACTTTACAGAACTTTATCAGAATACCACATAAGCTACAATTTATACATGTTTTGCTTAATTTCACCATAATTAGAGATATCGTGATATGCGCTGTCCACACGAAGATAATGTATCGTGGGATTATTTGTCTTGAATATTTCTAAATAAAAATCCGCAAGAGCATATATTTATCTATCTTTATGTGAAAGTCATTATATCAAAAAGAGTGGATCGTAAATATAAATGAATTAAACACGTTTTTTTACAATATACATTTTAGAGTATTTATCAAATTCTTATCAAAATTGAAACGTTTATCGCTTTCAATGTTTCTTGTGTGAACTTTGCCTTTTACAAAGTAATTTGGACGAATTGTTTAAGAGTTATCATGATCAGATTGACATGAATGGAGCGCCATTAGGCAATGACGACCTACTATGAGTCTAACCGTCTGCTACAAATAAAATCGTTATATTAAGGAATCCTCTTCAATAACTTCAGTAATAGGTAAAGATATCTTTACCTAATATATAATATATATATATTAGGTAAACCTAACATTACAAAGACGAAAGTAGTTTTATCTACCTGTACTTCTATGATTTGCGGCTAATTTGCTGAGCCGTTTGAGATGTAATTTTATTTAGCTGGTATACAGTGTGGGAAAGTTCAAAGGCTATTTTTTCTCAGTATTATAGATATCAATCCTATTATCGTGGATGAAGTTGGGAGTAAAAACTAGTATGACAATAATTTAACATCAGGTCAAAAGATTCAGGATGTGATATAGAAAAGACATAGATAATATATTTAGAGGCCATTGTTGTGCAGTGGGACAGCATCTAACTTTTAACATGAGTGTTTGTGGGTGCAATGTCACTCGGGGGAATGATTAATTCGAATTACTTTCGGTAAGACAAAGCGCGGCGTTGAGATCCGCCACTCAACAGGAATGCGATAGAAAAGTAGTATGCTTAGAAATGCGTATACTTATAAAAAATGTTTAATAAAATAAATTTAAAACAAAATAAATTTAATTATTTAAAAAAATTGTTTGGTAAGATAGTGTCCGGCGTTATGTTCCGCGAATAACACGTAATGTCTCGAATTCGAACAGTGCAGAACAGAATGTCTTGACATTAGGTGACAGGTCTCCCTGTCATGAAGCTGCTTTATTATTTCTATGTTTTTATAAATAAAATATCCCTCACATGATTTCTACAGTTGCCACAAACCAGTCTCGCGAGACTCGCCGTACTAGTCAAGTATTATTAACTATCGAGTTTTAATATTAAAATATATATATATATATATATTTTAAATTTTTATGTTATGTTTTATATTGTTCTTTCATTCGATTTTGTGATGTTGTTGTAACAATATAGAGCCCAATGTGGCGCAGTGAGAAATCGTTTGACTGTAAATAGTTTATGGGTTCGATTCCCACTCGGAGGAATGATTTAAGTTATTTTCATTTCTCTGCTCTGTTAGGACAATGCGGGTTCCGTCACTTTGCATGCAATGTCGCGAATTTAGGTGGAAAGTACGGAACGTACCTTGCTATGCGGAATAAATTGTGAAGCTGCTGTAACAATGCCGCGCCTTGCCTTGTTACCAAACCCAGAAAATGAAAATACTAAACTTTACATTTCCTGGAGTGGGAATCGAACTCACAACCTGTTGCGTTTACAGTCGGACGCTTGTGTCTCTGCGCCACGACAGGCGTTAAGATTTAAAGTAAGAAGTATATTTTCGTACAGATTTTAATAATATGGTATTGTATTTCTTTTTCTGTTTTTTATAGTGTAGCATAAAAATAAAATAATATTATAAATGGGAATGCTTGTGATAACATGAATAACACATAGGCTACAACGTATAAAGATAAGTATCTTTCAATTATATATTTTTAATAACTTATTGTAGTACATTATTAAAGACATAATTAGACTTTCATTTTGAATAATCAACAACAGTACTCAAAGACTTTAATTAACATTTGACTAATATTAAGTTTGTAAATAGTACTATTTACCGTCTCTGAAGGCGGCTCTTAGATTTATAAAAGACTAGGTGTACCCTGCGCGCGTTGCTACGCTACCATAAATAAATTTGAAGGAAAGACATTATTTACAAATATTCAAAGCATTTTGAGTAATTTTAGTGATTTTGTTAATTTAGAAAAATAACTGTTTCGCTATCTGTCGAAAAATAGTCGTACCCATTCAGAAACCTTTGTGGGTTCATGCATAACAACTTTGCTAAAGATCATCACATGATCAATTGGATGGTTCACGATTCTATAAAGGACATACAGACAAACATCCATTTTTATATGTAAAGATACTTATAGTTATATTATAGCCAAAGTACACAAAATCTTTATAAATTGTGGCCTATGTGTTCTATTCTCATGTATAAGCTATATTACTCTAAAGTTTGATCTAGTCCTGTTCAGTAGTTTTCGTTTTAAATCTGTTCAATAGTTTTTTATGAAAGAATGACAAACATTATTACAAATATCTCAAAAACTAGTCATCAGATCTTATTTAACTATACTAAGATTTAGTTAACTAAATTGCAAAGGAACCACATCAGAAGTATAAGCTCTCATATAAAAAAGAATCATCAAAATTTGCAAAGCATAAAAAATAATAATAACATATAAAAAGAACAATCGAAATGAGATATTTTCCCTTTCTTTGTCGGTTAGAGATAGAATCCCTTTTTTTGTCTGTTAGAGGTACATATTTTTTTCTCAGAAGAAACCGAATGCTAAGCAAAACAACTCATAATTTGTCTCTAGGAATGTAATAAGAGATGTGTGAGTCACATATTATGATATTTCCCTACATATTTGGCACTCGTCCTTCTTTTATAGTAGACCTATTTAAAAGTATGACATAGTACAAAACAATGCCTCTACAGCAGTTTAAAAGTTTAATTATCAATATATTAATATGGATAGGATAATACGTACTTTGTCTGCACAATTTTTAACCAACTGCAAATAGGGAGGTGCTAAATTCGGCTGTATTTTTTGTGTGTTGCCACATTACCTTTTATTTTATTTCTTTTTTTATGATAGCTAATACTTCTGATGTGGTTTCAATTAAATTTCGTTAAGATATGACTAGTAGTTTTTAAATTATTTGTATACTAATTTTACTTATATAATCTATACATAAATACATGAAGCAAAAACTTAGTATCCCTTTTTACGAAAATTAAGCAGACGGAGGAGCATGAAATTTGTCACAATTATAGTTTATATATGAAAGGAGTGCAGAATGCTAATATTTTTTAAAATAAGACGTGAAAAGTATATTAAATTAATAAAATAAATGTTACACACTCTACCCTGCGTTTGACATCCATGTTTATATGAAGTGACATATACATTGCTAAAAACAACGCGTTGTTAACGCGTCAACGGGGACACTAGTACATATAAAAGCCTCTGTGGCGTAGAGGGACAGCGTCTGGTTGTAAACTTTATTTAAATCATTTTCAGGCAAGACATAGTGTAGCGTTGAAATCCACCACTTTACATAAAATATCGAGACATCCCGGACGAAATTGGCGAACCGAGGCACTCCTCCTCTGACGACCCAGCCATGCGGGATAAAGCGTGTAACAGATTTGTTTGTTTTTTTAAGTAATTATATGAAAAATATTTTTAATGACAATATTATTAAGCATTCAAAAATAATATTTCCGTACTTAACAACTTAGTATTACGATGCGATTAGTACATTCATATCTACATACATTCAGGTATTTAGACGATGTTGGCTTCCGTCTTGCAACATGATGTTACACTATGGTGGAAAGGTATTGCGCAAAGTTGTTTGTTATTATATTAACACTTGTGTCTCTCTTTCATAAATATATTGTCTATTATTTAAACTTATTTATACTAAATATGAAATAATATTTTCATTTCCTCGCTCTGGTGACAAGGCAAACCACGGCATTGAGTTCCACCACTTAGCTCGCAGTGCCCCAATTCGGCGGAAGGTGGGGAACGGAAATCTTATAAGAACGGAGTGTCTTATCAATAGATTCTCTCGTTTCCTTTGCCTTATCTGCTATGTGCGGGATACAGCTGAATAATATGCATTAGAAATAGGTAAAATTGATAAAATAAATGTAATAATATTTGATATTCATGTTGTTAAGGCAACCCGTTGTTGGCGTGTCGGCGGGGCCTCTAGTTTTTTAATATGTAAAGGGAAAACTTTCAAATGCTTTACCGAATATTATGCGGGTGAAAACTTCGCCTCTATCAAATTTTACATAGCTAGTAATGGATCATTATAACAATGCTTTAGTAACAAATTTTATTAATAAAATGTATTCTATCAGTTTACATTATCCTGTGTTTGACGTACACTTCTGGCGAAGTAAATAAATAATTTTTAAATGGTTGAAAAGTGTACAACGGAGAAACTTATCATTTATGGTTATCTTCTATCGCAAGAAATTAAGAACATGGGTGAATATAAAAATATAATTCACGTGTTAATCATAAATTAAGGACATTGTGGCGTAATGGAACAGTTTCTGATAAGATGTGTAATCACTATGATTATGGGTTCAATCAACATTTAGGGAAATTATTACATGGTGTTGAGCTCCGTCACTCAGAACGTCTCGGATTCGGACAGAAAGTAAGAAAATATTTTGAGTAAAACTCGAACCTACGAGGGCTTGGATATTTTCCAAGAGGTGCGGGTTCGAGTCCCGCTGTCTTCAATTTTTTATACATTTTCTAAAAATGTTATTCGTTTCCTAAGTGTATGATTAACACTTTAAACTATCAAATATAAGGTAAGTGGAAAATCAAGTGTCTTCATAGATTCTTTCAGCCAACACAGCCATGTTTAGGAAAAGCGTGAGGTTGTTTTTCTTATTAAATGATAATTTAAAAAACATTGTTTGTAAGTATCTAGGAAATGTGAATTTTCAAACATGGCTCCGTTTGTTTAGCGTCGTCTTGATAATGTCCGTCTCAATGGCATTTTTTCAGGTCATTCAAGTTTTTGATGGCGGCATTATTTAAACAAAATCTTGCTGTCCATTGTCGCCTCGTCACGTGCCGCGCGACCTTCGTCTTAATAAGACGTGACAATTTATATTGAATGGAAATTTTATGTTGATCGAAATATTTTATTGGAGTTAATTGACGTGTTTGCGAGGAATTGCGAAAGATAGCTTTTTTTCTGTTTTCGGTGACAGGTCACTCCTTTCTCCCTTTTTGCTACACTTTTTGACTTACTCAGTAAGTTGTAGAAAGTTTCTCTTTGACAATATTGCTATTTAAAATTATTAGACCGAGCAAATAAAGGTATTGTAAATATCAATAATTTTTCTAGCTTAATTTGAACGTACAACCAGCAATTTTAGTCACGTAATCACTAAGCCACGATAGCTTCTAATTGGCTGTACATAAAGAAAAGCAGCTTCAATCTTTTCTACCAGATAAATAAGACAACCTGGTGTCAAGACATTCCGTTCTCCACTTTCCACCCTGATTCGTGATATTGCTTATTAAGGGGCGAGGTTTAATACCCTTCTTTGTCTAACGAGAAAGGGAAAATTAAATTTATTTTAACAAAAAACCCCCTATAGGAATCGAACCCACAACTAAAGGCGTTTACAGTGACACTGTCTCACTGCACCACGATGGCCTTTACAAATATTTTATCTCACATGCGCTAGTGTGAACTAAGCTAAGCTACGTAACAGATCGTCAAAACGAATGGTTATTTTCTACTTACTTTCACTAGATGTGCGTTTTTATATAAACGTTGAATTGTGAACACGATATTGATATAGCTACTGTATTTATTTATTCTATAATGTTGTTTTTTGTACAATTTTTCCTGCTTTTTAGTTAGATATGAATTTAATGCCATTTTGGCTTTGATTGAACAATGTAAACTTTAAAGCACCATTGAACACGTGTGTTCGATCCCCCATTCGGGGGAATGATTATATAATATTTATATTATTTTTCTTTCTCGTCTGTGCTAAGAAAAAGTACAGCGTTAAATTTCGCCACTCAACACCCAATGTATTGATTTGTAGCTTAAAATGGAAAAAGCACTCCTAGGAACTAAGAATTATAAAATTCTTCATTTATTGAAAAAAGACTGGCTTATGAGCAAAAAAAATTATAAATACATAAAAGACCATGTTTTATATTCACGTATGTCTTTAACGTTAAAGTAACACTACACCGCCGGGTAACATAAGATGAACCAGTAATATGCAGTTCAAGTAACCACTTTCTTTTGTTGTGGAACCCAACGCCTCACTTTTATCTTCCCTAATCTGCTTGAAAGACCGCTTATAGCTTAACATAAACATTTTACCTTTTAGGATATTGAATCCACGACTATCGTCAAGTCAAGTGAAGTCAAGTGAAAAACTAACACAATTGTATAACACTGTCATTTTAAATTATAGTATATTTAAATTAAATAATCGTGACATCAACAATCAAAATGACCTGAATCGATATCATGTGATCTAGTTGAGTTGTTAAAATCTGCTTGAAATCCGATATTAACTGACTGTAAACACGATGGTTGTGAGAGTTCGATTCCCACTCAGGAAATCACTGTATTTAAATTATTTTCATTTCGTGAGATGTTTTATTTTCGCAATTTTTACACATATTAAATGAAACTATTTTAACCGGATTAATCGCGTATATTTTGGCATTCGGCAATACATTTTTGGAAACCCGACGTTTTGAATACTTTACATTAGTATTCTTTTTTTTTCATTTCTCTGTCTATCAAACAAGGCGTGTTCCACTTAAAACGCAGTGTCTCGAATTTGAGCAGAGAGCGACGGAGTGTCTTGACACTGGGTTCTCTTTTACTACCCTACTATGCAGGATAAAGCGTGAAACTATTTTTTCTTAATTAAATTAAATAATAGTGAGACCTGTCGTGGCACAGACGCACAAGCCTGCGACTGTAAAAGCGACAGGTTCTGGGTTCGATCCCTACTCCAGGAAATGAAAATATTAAATGATATTTAGTATTTTTATTCCCTCGCTCTGGTAACAAGACAAAGCATGGCGTTGAGTTCCGCTAATCAGCACACAATGCCTCAATCTGGTGAAAAGTGGGAAACAAAAATGTCAAAGAGAACGGAGTGTATTAACAATGATTTCAACAATCAAAATGACCTGAATGGATATCATGTGATCTATAAGTTATTAGTTGTTAAAGAATCTGCTGGACATCCAAATTCGATTCAATCGAATGGGTTTGACTTTTGTTTTGAGTCGTCGAACATTTTTTTGCCAAAAAAGGCGAATATAAAAAAAGTTGAATGCTATATTAGGAGAACAAGGTATAAGTTTTTTTATTATTTTTTAAAAATAAAAGTTGATTATAAAAGTACTACATTATTTTTTTTTGAGAAAACTATTTTAGAAATATAATCTTAACTATCTCAAGATGCTATTAGCTAGAAATTAAATATAGAGAGGAGTTCGGTTAGCAAGCGTTAACGCGGATTTTATAGGGGCCCTTATGCCCCAGGCCCTACACTTGGGTCAGCTCAGCTTTGATCTCCTATCCGTAAAGCAGTGGACCCTCACAGTTAATCTATAGATTGCTTAAAAGTTTATTCCCAAATATATATTTTATAATACCTATTAGTGAGATATCACGGTGCAGTGCAATAGCACAACTCACTGTAAACGTAATTGATTGTGGGTTTGATTCCCGCGCGAGCTAATGATTATGTTTAAATTATTTTCATTTCTCCTCTCTGGTCAGGCAAATTACGGCGTTGAGTTCCGCCACTTAACACGCATGACGTCAGGACTTCTGGTGGAAAGCGACGAGCTGAGTATCCTGACATTAGTGTTTCTCTGACCATCCTGCTATCTAGGATAAACCGTCAATCTGCCTCTTCGACTTTTCTATTTGTACTACACTTCATTATTAATTCAATATTCGTTTAAACAATAGGAACGTCGTTAAGATTATTCATGAATGAATCTTTGTCATTGTATAAGAATACTATAACTTACTACATGACTTGATGTGTGGTCGTTATAGTATCAGATGACACTTAAATAATAACAAAAATAAACAATGGTCTATGTTATTGTTTATTTATTTTATGTTGGTTTAATGTGTCTGACTTGCATGTGAATATATAATATTTTTTATAAGTAACACGGTCAGTCTTTACACTAGGTTCCCTCAGCCTACCCTGCTATATGCGGGATACAGCGTGAAGCTATATTTTATAAGTATATTATATAACTTTACTATATAAATAAAAACATGCCATAGCTATTATTTCTTTTTGGTCGTCCGGGCAAGTACAAGTTTGTACCATAAAAATATTTTCTTTTGATATTGTCTTTCGATGCGGACATGTGTCCTATGTTTCAATCAAATCATGCGGCAAAAGGTGAAAAAAATGCATTGTAAAATTTTGATAGATAGGTACAGCTAATGAAAGCTTGTTAATGAACATAATTTTTTTAACAGATTAGGTTAGCTAAAGTACGGTATTTTTTTTTTTTTTTTTAATAATGCAGGGTCCCTCTGACATAATCAGAGACTTTGTAAAAACACATTTAAAAACAACAAATACAACAATTTAAAGGCCTAAAGATTCAAAATTTTGACTACAATAAAATTCATTAATTAAACAAAATATTCAACAAATACAATAATTTCCGCACAAAAATTCCATCTCATTCACACCCTATTTATTCGCATCTATAACTTTTCTACACACACTGACGCAATACTTTAAAAATGCCTCCCTAGTTTCCGAATTTTTTAATAGTACTCCGAATCTCCTTGTTTACTCTTACGCCCAGCTCTGTTTCCACCTTCATTCTTTCGTACACTGGGTTACTGTTTGGGGTGTGCCTGGCTAAAGTACGGTATTACTATCCTATACGTTCAATGTATCTTATTTGAAAATGATATTACGATTATCTTGCCTACTCTGAAAATTGAGTACATGTAAATATAAATAAATATTAAGAAATTTTATACAAATGATATTCAGTTCAGTTCAGTTCAAAAATAAGTGCCAAATAATATGATATAATGTGGTCAATAAATTATTTATTTAGATTAATATCATGTTTATTAAAACACCTTCGTGAATATAATTATTTTAGAACTATTTTGATGACCATAAAAATGGTTATAGTGGATTAATCTTAAAAGCTAGTCATATGCTATCGCAGACTTTTATTTAGAACACATTTAGATGGCAACCATTTTGTAATATATTTTTTATAACGTCTGGCGTGGCGCAGAGTCTCAAGCATGCGACTGTAAACGCAACAGGTTGTGGATTCGAATTCCCACTCCAGGAAATGGAATTGTTCATTTCCTGGTTTTGGTAATAAGGCAAAGCGCGGCGTTGAGTTCCGCCACTCAGCACGCAATGCCTCAGTTCGGTGGAAAGTAGAGGGGAGCAGGTGTCTTAACACTAGGTTTCTCTACCTATCCTGCTATATGCGAGATACAGCGTGAAGCTATTTATATATGTACGAGGTGTGTTCAAAAAAGTAAGGTGACTGTGAAATTTAGCGGGCAACGTACTTTCGATTATCGATTTTTTATTTTGTTATGTTGGTACACTCTTCCCAGGTATCTGTACCAAGTTTCAAGTGTATAGCATTTTTTGTTTGGTTGGGAGAGGCGTCTTTACGCCTTATAACCTTTGTTATAAGTGTTTTGCGTGCTCGGCGATTTCTTTATCAGAAAAATATGGATTTGCATCAAATTTTGTGTAAAAAATAAAATAAAGTGCTCCGAAACACTTAAAATGTTGACAGTGGCACAGTGAAACTGTTCTGAGTAAAAAAATGTTTACAAGTGGTACAAACTCTTCCAAGATGGCCGGGAAGATGCAATGACGAGCCTCGCTCACGGACGCCCAAGCACGTCAACAACTGATGAAAACGTTCAAGCAGTGAAGAAAATTGTTCTGGAAAATCGTCGAATCACTATCAGAGAAGTTGCTGAGGATGTTGGTATATCAGCTTGGCTCGTGCCATGAAATTTTCTAACGTTTGGGCGTAGGCGTGTGTCAGCGAGTTTGTTCCGCAATTGCTCATCATTCATCTTTGCTGGTGAGAGATTTTTTGGCCAAAACAACACCACAATCATGCCTCAACCACCATATTCACCGGATTTGGCCCCATGTGACTTTTCTTCTTCCCAAAACTAAAAGAGACCTATGAAGGACGAGAATTTGCAACGATTGAAGAGATAAAAGACTGCATCGCTGGAAGCTCAAGGCTATACCGAAAGTGCTTATGAGAAGTGCTTTGACGATTGGAAAAACCGTTAGCATAAATTGTATTTATCTGAGGATTACTTTGAAGGGACAACATAAATGATAAGTAAATAAATATTTTTTCTTAAAAATACAAGAGTCACCTTACTTTTTGAACACACACCTCGTATGTATGATTTTGACTAACTTTCATCGTTTACTTAGCGCATACAAGGAAAGTTCTAAATTTTGCCGTCTTTTTTTCTTTTTTTAACTTCACGCTGTAACCCATATAGCTGGCTAGGCAGTTGGAACCAGAGAACTTAGTGTTAAGACACTCCATCACTCAATTCGGCGGAAAGTGGGGAACTGAATTGTTGCCGTTTTCACAATATATTGTATTGCTGCTCCTCTCCTATTTATATTAGTGTGATGTTATATAGCCTATAGCCTTCCTCGATAAATGGACTATCTTACACTACAACGATTTTTCAAATTGGTCCAGCAGTTTCTGTGATTAGCGCGTTTAAACAAACAAACCCCTCAGCTTTATATTATTAGTATAGATAAATAAACTACACAGTTTTAAAATTGCTAAATATATCCATTTTTGATCCAGATGTGATATGCAAGTATTAAATAGATGTTGATTTTGTATTCCATGAACTTCCAATATATAATCCAATCGTTCAATTTCTTTTGTTTATCTCATAATGTGGATAACGTAAGCAAGATCGTGAAATGCGCGATGATAACACTATCGTTACATACGTTTTTAGATACCTACCTGTAGTTTTAATTTGGCGTTGTCAATTGAATCGGTGAGTGCAGAAACGACGTAAGTCTCAAAAAATGCTAAAATTCGTAATTGATTTAAACTAGCTTAGAAATGCAAGTTATACACATTTTTCTCTCTCCTGCAAAATTTGTAAATCCGGACTTACGTTGTTTCTGCACTCACCGATGCGATTGTCTCTGGACAAGGACAAAGGGCCGAAATGTTCCAAAGTTTTGAATATATAAAAAAAATAGTCACTAGTCAGAGAGATACTTTTGTTAAGACACTCCATTTTCTGCTTTCGTCTCGGATTCAGATATTACGTGTTGGTGGTAAATTCAACCACACTTTGTCTTAGGCGAGAGAGCGGAGAAAGTTCATTTGAGTAGGATTTGAACCCACCACTAATCGCGCTTACAGTGAGATGCTGTTCCACTGCACCATGATGGCCCATTTATATACATGTTAAACAGCCTTTGGTTAGATAATTTATTTATCAGTTTTTTTTTTTTTTTTTCTTTTGTTTTTTTTTTTTTTTTTATGGATACCGGATGGCCGACGAGCAGAAGGACCGCCTGATGGTAAGTGGTTACCTTCGCCCATGAACATCTACAACACAAGAGATCTTTGTTTCATAGAAATGCCTGCCTTTGCTATGCTTGTGGCAGTGGCAGTGACCTCTGTTATTTTGCTAGATGCGTTGCCAACCTAGAGGATACAGATGGAAAAGGAGGATAATGTATTAGTCCGCTATCGGAACCACCACATTTGGGAAAGGATGGGTGGAAAGGGGAAAACCTGGCTTACATGCCATCGAACCGGAACACATCATAAGATATTTGGCGGTTCGTTTTGACATGATAGTGGTCGCGAGCCAGACGGAGGACGAACCTCCTACCACCAAACAAAAGCTTGTTCGCATAATAGGGTAGTAAAAGAGAACCTAGTATCCAGTCATGTGGTTCCGGAACTCATAACTTATTCATATATCACACGAACGTCAGATCTGATCGACTTAGTTGAAAAATATTTTGATCTTTACTTTCTACGCTACAAGAAGGTGCCAAGTTCTAACTAGTCCTATCTATTAAAATCGAGAAACTTGTTCGACAAGATTTTATTGCAATTTCTATACTATTTATTAGTGCGATGCAATGGTTAAACATGTACGATATAAATTTATTGAAGTATTTAAATTTTAACCGATTTGAAAAAGGAGGGAGTCAATTTAACTCATAACTTTTTACTGGGTGAACCAATTTTGATGATTCTGTATTTATATGACAGCTACTGCTTTTGATATAATCCCATCTAAATTTAGTTAAGATTTGACACGTAGTTTTTAAGTTATTTGTAACTTATAGTGCACTTTTTAGTGCGTTTTCTTAGAAGACGGTTTTCTTTTTGTGTTAATATTAATATTTGTAGACAATTTTCTATATTCGTGCATTTTTATTATGAATATTCCTTCATATGAAATTTATTATTTATATTATAGCTCATAGTTAAATAGGTAAATCTAAATGCTTAGATGTGTACTAAATAGTTCACGTACATACATACATACATACATAGCTTCACGCTGTATCCTGCATATAGCAGGGTATGCAGAGGGAACCTAATGTTAAGACACTCCGTTCCCCACTTTCCGCCGAATTCAGGCATTGCGTGCTGAATAGCGGAACTCAACACCGCGCTTTGCCTTGTTACCAGACCTAGGAAAAGCTCCATTTCCTGGAGTGAGAATCGAGCCCACCACCTGCCGCGTTTACAGTCGCACGCATGTGCCTCTGCGCCACGACAGGCGTTGAACAAATCACTTCCCTAATGTCACGTTGTATCGAAAAAAAATCTAAATAGATCTAGAAGTAACATACCTTATACTTACATCAGAATATACATATATATATATAGGCTACAATTTATAAAGATTTCGTATAACTTGGCCCTAATTTAATAATACCGATAAGTATCTAGTATCTCTATGAATTATACTATCTTATCATGATATATAGATCTACATATCTATATCGTGTACGTCTGGCCTTTTTAGGTGTACTTTGTTTATATTTTGTACTGTATTTTTAAATATTTCTTCTAAAGATGTTTATTTGGAAAAGGGCAGAGAGAGAATGCACTTACCACTCGATTTTAGTAATTAGTTAGGTAGAGAAAGGAGCTTAGTAGAGGACAGCGTTAATTCGCAATTTAACGATTTAAAACGCGTCAGGTTGTGGGTTCAATTCCCACTCCAGGAAATGAAGTATTTTCATTTTCTGGGTCTGGTGATAAGGCAAAGCGCGGCGTTGACTTCGGCCACTCAGAACGAATTGCCTCAATCCGGCGGAAAGTAGGGAACAGGATTGTTGAAGGAGAACGGAGTGTCTTAACACTAGGTTCTCAGGTTCCCTCTGCCTACCCTGCTATATGCGGGATACAGCGTGAAAAAAAACCGATTTAAAACGCTCACTAACGCTCGCTTCCACTTAGTTAACCTTTAAGCCCTACACTTGGGTCTTACACTGGGGTCTAGGAGACTTGCGCTCCCAATTCCTTTTCCTTGCAATGTGATGGGCCTCACCTATACAATGAATTCGTGAAATGCTAAGGAAACGATTTTTCTTAGACTAAACAATTGTGATTTTGTCATTTATTTAGATAATAAATAAAGGGATATTAATATTTTAAAAAATGTATATGCAAGTCTACTTATTAACCTATTCATTGTTAATAATAATATACATTTGGTAATATAGTAAAATAATATAAAAAAGAAATTATTTTTTAACCTCATTTTGCTTAATATAATTTGCTTCGACTATAGTTATGTTGTAGCCATTTACCACTTTATTATCGGTTTACATAATGAATTAAAACATTTAATACAATAGAATTATCTAATTGGCACAGAAAGACATGCTAAATATAAAACTCTAGTTTCACATTATTTGGAAAGTTTTTAATGAAATTAAATGTGTTATTTTTTTTTTTTATTTTAAAATTTATAGAATAATACAGGCTATTGTGCAGTGGGATAGCGTCTGACTGTAAACATGAGTTGTTGTGGGCTCGATTCCTTCTCGGTGGAATGAAAAATATAAGTAGTTCTTTTACTTTGTTCTGCTAAGACAAAACGTTAAATTCTGTCACTAATCAGGCAATGACTCGAATTCGGGCGAAAAGCTGTGAACGGAGTATATTGACACTAGATTCTCTTTGACTACCTCGTTATGCGGAATAAAGCGTAAAGCTAAAAAAAGGTATATATTATTTCTTCTTCTATTGGTGGTAGCGCTGATTACTTCTTGTAGGAAATTCCGAAAATCTTCTCTAATTGCTTTCATATAGTCCTCAAAGAGCCTATATGTCAAACTTCAGTTAACTTCTTTTCGATATCTGGATAAACATATGAACTCCTGGGAGTTTTGGCTGTGCGTCGTCAAACACTTAGTATGAATGTACGAATTTTTTGTATATAAGTATACATTGATTTATTATTTACTTGACTTATAATTCTAGGTCCGGTTTTTATGTTCCCGTCACCATATATAGCGTACTATTAACGGATGATGTTTTCGTTCTTTACTTTCGCGCTTTTAGTGTCATTGTACGCTATGGCAGAACTCAACGTCGCGTTTTATTTAACTGAAACACATACAAGGTATAATTATAAAAGATCCGTCGTAGAGTTTGACTTTATAATTATAGTGTTACTTTAATTATAAAAATGAAGCATTAAATTGTTGACGTGAGCATGTCAAATTGTATTTAAATAATTATAAACGAAAATCTCTTTATGTATTTACATGTCTTTATGCTGTTTCTATATCAGGATAGGCAAAGAAAACTTAGTGTTAGAACACTCCGTTGTCCAGTTTTCGTCCGATTTCCAGACATTGAGTGTTGGGTGGCAGGCCTCAACACCGCACTTTATCTTACAAGAACAGGGAAATGCAAATATATTAAATAATCCTAAATTATTCCTCCGAGGATACGAGATTGGATCGAATCTTCAACCGTCGCAATTACAGTCGGGTGCCGCGCCACTGCGCTACGATGGTCTCTATTTTTTATGTATGATTATTGTAATAAGTAATAAGAAGGGAAAGTGGTTTGCTAAATTATTTAACTTTCACTGCATACTAGCCCTAACTGGCGTTGACCGCGGGAAGCTTTGCCAAACGCCGCGTTCGCTGGTCTGCCGATAGATGGCGTTGTAAATAAAATTCTTTCTAATACATAAAACGTAATTCGTGAATTAGGAAAGTGATTTTTATGCTTGACAGTTTAGCAATTGGCAGAATTATTAAAAAAAATCATGCGTTAACTGTTTTTTTTTAATAAATTTTTGATCGATACAAGCGAGGATTGGCGAGCGAAGCGAACAAGAAGCGGAACCCATTATTATTTAAATATGTATGTAAAATGTAAATTAATTTTATAGTCCATATTATTATTTTTTAAGTTTGTTTAGTGATAAGTTACTAGTTTTAGTTTTTTCCGTTCTAATTCATAAGAAGACACGGTAATGAAAAGATTATCAATATTTGAACGGTCCCCTAAGAAAAATTTTGTTCTTGCACTCATTATATGCTTAGGCATGTTCTAAATTCTTTATTTTTTTAGTTGTTATGTGTCTGTTTTGTCTTGTTATGTACTCTATATATTTATCTGTGGATGAATCTGCTTATATGCCAATATTTTGCCGCCTTGCATAAACAGGAGCTCGAAGCAATGCCTGGGACTCAAGCCAAGTGTAGACTTAAGGGGCCACTTTCAAATTAGTTTTTGACATTTATTTTGAAAAACGTCATCAATTTATACATAACTTTGTCTATTCTCTAAGAAATTCTTTGAAAAGTAGAAAAAGTAACTACGTCTTTCAATATGTTGCAATTTTAATAGAAAAAACTAATCTTACTTGGAAGTGAGTACCGGACCTACGCTTTTTCATTAAGAACTCGCAATAATTTTGCAATATTTAATAAACTATACTTTTTTCTTTCGAAAACATAATGTTAAGCATAATTAATATGAAATTTAAACCACAATCAAGAATAAAAAAACATTTAATAATTGTATTACTCCATAATCAAAAAATCCAATAAATTCCACATTCTATACAAATACCATCGATAATTCGCACACTCCCATCGATTTACCATAAAACAACAGGACACGGTTAAAATATTCACAACGAGCGCGACCAGCCGCACGCGTTAGTATGTGAGGCGGTGTTGACCTGAATGTTTGTCCTTAACACTATATGGACTGTAGATCTTACGATCGATGTGTTATGGAAAATTTTACTGTCATAGCCACTTGTGAGTGATTGAAATTAGTTGAATAGTTGATAATTTAACTAACTTAAGTCACTACTAATTTGGTTTTAGTTTCTTTTAGTCATTTGTGGTTTTAACTTTATTTTTATAAAATTATTTGGAAATCTATAAAAAATTGAATGTAGCAGGACGAACCAGCGTCTTTTGGTATTCAACTAATCGCTTTAACTAATTAAGCTTTACTTATTTAAATATTGAGTTACGTAGAAGTTCTCGTAGGTACGCTTAAAATTTTTGCTATTAGGATTATGATACATAGCTTAACGCTGTAACCCGTATATAGCAGGGTAGGCAGAGGGAACCTAGTGT
>JAKGSA010002079.1:170-25747 GCA_033558755.1 Philaethria dido
TTCACGCTTTATTCCGCAAAGCAGGATAGTCAGAGAAAACCTAATAGCATGACACTGTTCGCTGCTTTCCGCCGGAATTCGAGATATAGTGTTGAGTGGCGGAACTCAACGCCGCGTTCTGTCCAGTGTGAAAAAATAAAAAATATTAGTCATAACCAGTCCTCCTAGCAGGAATCGAACACATCTCTATACACTATTTACGTATAAAATTTTCCATATACGAGTATGGTATAGGTAAGTAAACCACAGTTATTCAATAAATATTTGTAGAAGGTATTCAGTATAGGTAATAAGGGGTTACATATATGTGCGAACAACCTTCCAAATACCTTCTACTTCAGCCACACAAATTCCTGGCTTTTCCGCCAACGATGTTATCGTTATACGCAAGTCATTGTTAGAGAAAAATATGTGAGCCTCGTGATTTAATTTTTGCTTAATATGCGTGATTTTCATTATTTAGCCTTTACAAGTGAAGCGCCGTGATTTTCTTGGATTTTTTTGTTAATATTATTTTTTGTTCTGTTCTTAACGTATTGTACTGAAGATAAAAATAATATTTATACTTGTGTTTGGAGAATTTTAATTTTCATTACAATTTTAGATATTTTTAAATATCTAAAAGTAAGGATCAATGTTTTTAAGATGTACCTAATCGATCTTTGAACGATATATAATCATGTTATGAACAACATATATAATCATGTCGTGGCGCAGAGGAAATGTAAAAGCTTAATATTTTCATTTCCTGGGTTCGAGTTCCGCCACTCAGCACGCAATGCCTCAATTCGGCGGTAAGTAGGAAACGGAGTGTTGTAGTGAGTGACACTAGGTTCTCAGGTTCCCTCTGCCTACCCTGCTATATGGGGGATACAGCGTGAAGCTAAAAAAAAACATTATAAATAGTATAACTCCCCTGAATGAGATTCTAACCCACAATTATTTGCTTTAAAAATCAGATGCCACTGTGCCATACTAATAGTTGTATTTTAATTGTATATGTATTTATATAAATATACCTACCATTATTCTATTATACAAAAGGATCTTATATTTCATTTGTATCAAAATATCTTGTTATGTAATTGAATTATCCTACAGTGAACACAATCTCTAAGAAGTATTAATAAACCTCAACAAACACGTTGAGAAAATCGAGCGTAGTGCAAACCCGACCTTTTCGAGATCCGATAACCCATTCATGTGACTTTACTTCTTGAAACACAATATTCTATAAGGTGTTTGGAGCTATTAGTAAAACCGATATTTTTATATGTTCTACATTAAATATTGAAAATTTACACGAGTGTCCAAATTCAATGATAATAAAAAAATTGAATTGATCTTCTTGTCAGGATACGGGCTCTTTCTTTTCTTTCTTCTTTTTCGTTTCTTTTTCCTTATAGTCCGTTAAAAACTTCTAATTTCCATTAAATAATTACTGATAGCCCATTTCTAATTCTAACTAAAACAGAATGGTCTCTCTGTCGCCTCTATTGAATCTAAAAAAATACTAAAAATTTATCTACATATATAACTCCATACTACTCTTAAGCTAAGCACATAAACGACTACAAAAGTATGGTTATAAAAGTTTTACGAGCAAATTCCCTTGTTACATGCCAAAGTTATTTGTAGCGAGTTTTTTGAGTGTCCTCGTTTTAATTGATTGAATGCAGCGGCTGGCGGCGTTTAATATTTACCAGATCCTTTGTTAAAATAAAAATAGATGCAAACTTTTTGTTACGCCGAAATGTTTGCTTTTCAGTCAAAGTTTTAGCAAATTACTTTCATTTTTTTGTGTTTTTCTAAAGTTTCCCTTTCATAATTCGTAGAAGCATGTTTTAATAATTATTCGTGTAGATAACACTTGTTTACAACGTATAGAGCTGGGTAATATAAATATAGCACGTTTAATGATTTAAATGATATTCTTTGAAATTACGAAAAATATTAAGTTAGAATGGAATAATAACTTCTAGGTCAATAAAAAATTAAAATTGAAAATCGACCAGAGTAACGTCAGCGATGTTTCTTAGTTGATAGTCGACGGCAAAAGAGAAAGGGCTTAATTTTCTGAGTCGTTTATACCTATGTAGATTGTAGAACACAACAATATATTAAAGATATATTATTTGGCGTACATTTCATAAATATAATTTGGAACAAATATATATTTTACGTCACTAATTTAACATAACAATATGGCTATAATAAGCTAACTCACATTCAGGTGGTAGAGGAGGGTTTCGTCCTCCGACTAATATGACTCCACTATCATGTCAAAGACGAACCGCCAAATATCTTGATGTGTTCCGGTTCGATGGCATGGCTTTCCCCTTTCCCACCATCCTTTCCCCCAAAATGTGATAGTTCCGATGGCGGACTGCTACATTGTCCTCTCCTTCCATCTGTATCCTCTAGGTTGGTAACGCATCTACAACATCTCTGGTGTTGTGGTGTGATCTTGGACGAAGATAACCACTTACACCATCAGGTGGTCCTTCTGCTCGTTTTGCCATCCGTTATCCACTCAAAAAGCTCATTTTGGCGACCCATATATTAACATGGCAAATCCTTGAAAATGGAGGAATTTTCTTTACTTATAACAATTAAATCATACCAGATTTGTCTTCGGTGTTTTTACGCATTGGCGAAAACTATTAATGAATGTTATAATTGCCGGAACACATTTTCCGCCACACCGCACTCAGTCCTTTTATGCTAATTTGGTATACATGGGTATATATTAGAGCTAACTTAACTAGCTCATGAATTTTGAAATAAAATACACAGATTTATGCTCGTTGTTACCCGACATCAAAAAAGGAGACATTAGTTGGAGTGATCTGGAGGGTTAGATCCTTCCGACTGGCTCATGACCACTATCATGTCAGACAGACATAAATATCTAATCCGGTTCCGGGTTCGATGCTTTATCATAAGCCAATTTTCCCTTTCCCACCCATCCTTTCTTCAAAATGGTGGTTCTGATGAGTGGACTACTACATTGGCCACCTTCCATCAGTATCCCTAGGTTGGCAACGCATCTACATCTCTGGTGTTGTAGATGTCTGTGAGCTTGAAGGTAACCACTTACCATCAGGTGGTCCTTCTGCTCGTTTACGTTATCAATAAAAAAAAAAAAAAAAAAAAAGGAGGAGGTTATCGCTTCGACTGTTTTTATATGATACAAATCTAGCTTTTGTTGAGTGAATTAATTTTGATGGTTCTTTCATATAATGTTTCTGATATCTTCTCATTTTTAAATGGAGTGACGATCAGAAGTAATTTTGAGGTGTCGTAATAGTTGTTTAATAAGACTTACTATACAGATCAGAGTTTCTTTGTGTTAAAATATAAGTTTGCATGAAAAGAATAATCATTAAACAATATCATCAAATATTCAAAAATAGAATAAAAATGTAATTCCAAATATGAATACAAATTTGAATAAATATGGTCATATCTGATAGTTCTTTGCGCAAAAGATACATATACTCAAATGACAAGTTAGAAATATTCAACGATTACCTGAAAATTCTTAAACTTTAGGTAAAGTCAATGAGTTGCGGTTTGAAAAATGGCTTTATTTATTTGAGACGAACATATTTCTTTCAATACTACCTGGCTTTTATCTGCATTGAAGTGCAAACGTTCGCTCCACGCTTTGCATAACATAGCTTTCAAGCGTTGTTTGTTCGTCCGTCTGGCTCACGACCTATCATGAACGAACCGCCAAATATCTTATGATGTGTTCGGTTCGATGGCATATGGCAAATTTCCCCTTCCCACCCATCCTTTCCCCCAAAATCTTGGTGATTCCGATGTGGCGGACACCATTGTCACGCCGCTGTATCCTCTAGGTTGGCATATCTAAAGTACATCTCTTGTGTTGTAGATGTTCATGGGCAGAAGGTAACCACTTACCATCAGGCAGTCCTTCTGCTCGTTTGCCATCCGGTATCCATACTTTTTTTGCTCCCTTTTATCCCACACCAATCAAAATTAATGACTGAATATTATTAAATACGTATAATATTTTTTTATACTAAAACTGTTATATTAAAGCACTACTAAAATATCTATTTGAATCTGAGTTTCTTAATGAGAATTATGGTGAAATTGTTAAATAAAAGAACAGATAATGGTTTTGAAGTGGTATAAGAGATAAAAAATAGTAATGGCCTGTTGTGGCGCAGAGGTACAAGCGTCGGACTGTAAACGCACTAGGTTGCGGGTTCGATTTTCACTCCAGAAAAAGAAAACAATAAATATATATAATAATTTGCCTTAAGGTTGCCGAGAAGAGATCGCTATTTTAGCGATAAGGTCGCCTATTGTATATCTAATCCTTGTGTGTATTTTCTATTTTATTTATTTTAAGTGTGTATAACAAAGAGTTATAAATAAATAAAAATAAATAGATAATTTATATTTAATATATTTGTTTTCTTACTCTGGTAGCAAGTTAAGGAGCGGCGTTGAGTCCCGCTACACAGTGAACACGCAATGCCTCAATTTCAGCGGAAAGTGGGGAGTGAAAATCTTAAAAAAACAGAGTGTCTTAACACTAGATTATCTGGTTCTCTCTGCCTACCCTGCTATGTGCGAGACAGTTTAAAACTATAAAAACAGTAAATTAAAAATATTTAAAAGTTAGGTTGCCATATATTCAATAGAATAAACTGCCAAGATAAGTAAAATATTAAACCGAAATACATATGCAGAGAAATACCTTATACGTAATTAAATAATTTACGTTTCTCGATTTTACTCCGAGAGTGAATTTGAATTTTTCACACAAATTTCATTTCGTAATTAAGATCCGGCTCTAGGCTGAGATTTTCAGACACACACGTATTTGTTAAAATTATTACAGTAAAAGTTGGTTCAAGAAGAAAAAAATATATATTATATATATTAAAAAATATATATTATATATAAAAAAATATATATTATATTACGATTTATAAATGTTTTAATTTTCTTTTTTTTTATATTTCAATAGAGATGAGTATTCAGTGACGGCTGTATTACTACCGATGTACCACTACAATTACTTAAAGGTAAACTTTGTAAAGGACATAAAAAATATAGTACAATAAATAAATAACTTGTATTCTATGTATACCATATTAAAATTACTTTATAGTTATTTAGTTCTTTTTCGCAGAAAACGAGCTCAATAATATATTTTAATTAGAAAGTCCATTACATATAAATAGTTGTCTATTTATTGAAAATATCGTATTTCGAATCTCGGGATAAAATTTCATTATTCCTATACCTATATGTAGGCTTACTATATGTCCCGGTTTGACCGGGATAGACCCGGTCTGAGATCCCTGTCCCGGCGTCCCGGTCAAACTTGAACAACACCGACACCCCAAACAATCGTCTCTTTTTCTTTGCAATAAAAAATATATTCACATTTATTAAAATGTTTTCAATTCATAATAATTTTGATTGCATTTCCAATATGAAAAACACAAATTAAGCGAAAAGCAAAATGAAAATGAGCCTCTTTCTCTTCTGCGTCCCGGTTTGGCTCTTCGTAATTATGGTAAGCCTACCTATATGAAGTAATTTAATTAATTATTTAATAATTTCAAAATAAAATATTTTTAAAAATAGCTTGATTTGTTACAAAAAATTTTGAAACTAATTGTATATTTTTTATTTACAGATACCACAATATTTATTAAGCGAAAAAGGATTTTTAAATGTTGGTAGAAAATTACAGAAAAATAAGTCCACACCTAATAGTGGTCCATAGTGGCTTGGTATATTTAGATTAAAATTTAATAATTATAAATAATTAAAATAATTTTGGGAGCCTAATAACATTAGATCAACTAATAGAAAACAGATTACTCAGTAGTTTAAACTAAAACTGTTCTAACTAGCAATATTACACAGAATAACAAATGATATAAAATTCCCAAACCAACAATTTCACGCAACTTGTGACAACTTTGATTAGGGTGCAATTAACTTGCCCTAGGGACGACCCAATTTAATTTTGCAAGCAGTCTTCAAGTGGGATGTTTGGCTATTTACCGAGATTCATACCAAGTAGTGGACGATGAAAGCTTAAATAGCTTGTGGCTTGATTCGGGTCATATTGGTCATTAATAATGCTATACAAATATGATTACCATCGTTAAGTGCAGCTTACATTAATAGCTCATTATTGCTCAGAGTTCGGCTTCAGCCCCCAAACAAAAGGAAGTAACTTCCCCAATATACACATAATAGGTGATCGTTCAACAATTACAAAGTTATGACATCACATAAACCTGCTAGGTCATTAACATGAGTGTACAATTATTTTAATAAATTTATTTTTTCTATATCTATTTTTTTAATAAATTGACACTTGCGTTAAAACGGTTCTTTATATTCTGTCTAATTTTGAGGCATGTTAAGTGGCGAAATCTAATGTCAAGCTTTGTCTTACCAGAATAAGGAAAAATATATATGTATATATATATATATATATATATATATATATATATATATATATATATTTTAACTACACGCTGTATCCTGCATATGGCAGGGTAGGCAGAGGAACCTGAGAACCTAATGTTAAGACACTCCGTTCTCTTATAACAATTCCGTTCCCGACTTTCCGCCGAATTGAGGCATTGCGTGCTGAGTGGCAGAACTCAACGCCGCGGTTTGCCTTGTTACCAAACCCAGGAAATGAAAATACTAAACTTTATATTTCCTGGAGTGTGAATCGAACCCACAACCTGTCGCGCTTACAAATGCACGTTTGTGCCTCTGCGCCACGACAGGCGTTCATTCAAATTGCGCGAATTGTGGAGTATAGAGAAAGTTTATACGTAAAAAATGCGGAGAGCCAAAATTTTTCATGATAAAACACTAGAAATACATTATTTATTAAAGTAAATATGATAGACTCTGCCAAATATTAAACATATACTTTTGTATGGTGTCACATTTCAACTTAGCTACTATTTTGTATTATGTACTCGTATTTCGGTTGGACTCTAAAGGCACCATGTACGATACGATACGATACTTGGACTCTAAAGGCACTATGGACGGTATGTTAAATATCAAGCATAGCCACTGAAATCTCTACTTTATGTAGTGAACAGTAGTATCATGAGCAGAGACATTGATACTGAGTAGTTCCAATGATAAATGTTCATTCAACTGTAGAGCCCCTTTGTCGCCTTTGATATGGAGCTCATACAAAGATTTAGGCTGTTAATCGTAAAATTGTCCTAGATTAAAAATTCAAGAATTAAAATACTAAATTTAGCTTTTTATGTGATGTCTAAAATCATTAATGTTTAATTTGTAAAATCAAACATTGAAGATGTATAGATTAGAAAATATTGCAATATTTTTATTCTCTAATCTAATCTCCTTTTTTACTAGCACTTCACTAAAATAAATGGATTGTGAAAAAAATCAGAACGTCATTTCCGGTTGACTTCCAACTCTTAGTTAAAATTTCAAAATTTTTATTGTTTCTTAAAACTTTTATATAATTTTCCAAAAAATATTATCTTAAATTAAAATAAACAATATCTTTCCAAATTTTTTATTTATGCAGATATTTGATAATAACGATTTAATTTCGCAAACTTTGGAAGGCGTAAAACGAAATTAGCACATCCAATAAACTCAATACTACTTGCTATTAGCTTTTAATAAGTGGCTCAGGAATGGTTTTGGAGCTTTACCGAAATCGAACAGGCAGCGAAACGGCTAATTAGACAGATATGGATAGTAAACTACTAGGATACAGTAGATGTAAGCCAAACGATTCTGGCAGATTCACAAAGCACATTATTTGAACAACACTTGCCTGTATCGCAAATTTTATATCACTTATAATCATTGCCAATAATATTTTCCCTGTAAAAAATATTTAGATAAATAAAAAAAAACTTAAAATTTTATTACTTTATTAAATTTTACATATATTAAAAACGTAATGTTGAGTAATATATATATATATATATATATATATATATATATATATATATATATAAGTAACGAATATGTACAATATTAATTTAATTTTTTAAACAATGAAGAATTATTCTTCCGTTTTTACGGGAGCATCCTCAACAATAACTACTTGCTTGTGAGCTTTTCGCCTTGCGTGTGGTCCACGTCTTACTCTTCCTTCGTCGACACTTCCGTCTTCACCTACCTGACGAGAGTAGATTATTAGAAACAGTTTCTTAGTTTTATATAAATTATGAGAAAGACATGATATTAACTAGATCACATATTTCATACTAAAAGTTTCAAAAGAATAAACCATGCATATTAAATGAAATATTTTATTTAGTTTAAATGCTTAGTAATCCGAATAAGTCCCTTACGTATATTATATAAAAATAATTAATGTTTCAATTTGCAATAAAAAAAATATTATATAAATACAATTTCATTCTGCAATAGTGGTTCTAAACAAAAGCATTATAAAGAGACTTTTTCTACTATAAAATGTATAGCTTCTTGCTATTTCCCTAGCGGTGTAAAAGTAGATAGTGCGGCCATAAGTATGTCTGCTTTCTTTGTTTAACGAACTATTACTATTTATAAGATATTTAAGTATTGTTTTCTCATGGATCTACGAATTATAAAATGTTTTTATAGAAACCTTTAATATTTATATTTTATTTAAAATAAAATAATAATATACTTAATATATGAATCGGTGAGTGCAGAAACAACGTAAGACCGGATTTTCAAATTTTGCAGGAGGTAGAAAAAAGTGTATAACTTGCCTTTCTAAGCTAGTTTAAATCGATAACGATTTTTTGCATCTTTTGTGACTTACGCTGTTTCTGCACTCAACGACTCATATATTTAAGGTATTTTTTTCTGTCAAATATATACTTCCTTTTTGAAAAATCTCTTTCTTTTGGCAAAAAATAGATCCAAAATGTGAAAATAATGTAAAAATACACACTTACTTTACTATGAAAGTAATATTCTTAATAGAATTAATATACTAGAATGCAAAAATATTATAAGTGGCTCCAAGAAATCGCCTCACATCAAACTTACTCACCTGAACGGTTTTCCTTGCAACATTATTTTGTAGAAATTGGTTCACTGCTCCCAATGTATTAATTGGTATCTAAAACACAATGATAATATAAACAAGCGTTTTAATAAAATATTATCCATATTTCATATCATTTTCGACGTCCTAAGGCCGATTTCATAATAATAAAAAATAAATTTAAATTATTTATCAAAAATTGTACTTACGTGCTTGTACTTACACAGATGAAACACAGGAAACAAATTTTTATGTTACAAAATATTAAATAAATTTCAAGCATTAGTAACCTTCACCATTTTTGCTGAAATGTTATTAAAGTAAATATATAAATACATAAGCATATTAATATTACCACACATAAGTATATTAGCCACATTATTATTAGAAAAAAATAAAGTTAAAATAAATAAAATATGAAATTATATTTTTTGTTATTTTTTGTAAAGAAAAGGTGATACACTTACAGCGAATATATCTTCAATGAATTTGGAAGGATTTGGTGTTTCAACTGAAACATGAGCAGATGATGCGGATGAGGCAGATGATGAAAGTGATGGATCATGTTTTGATGATACTGAATCGGATTCTGTGAAATTATATATTGTTATGAAATATAGAGGATTTAGTCATACATTACATATTTATTTATACGTATTAGATATTTATTCACATCACGTTACGGGTTTCACGTACAAAATTTTTTTAATAGGATTCACGTACAAAATTTTTTTAATAGTAGTAAAAATATAAGCAAATCTTAATTTTATTTAGATTGGTATAATAGCGTGAATTTCATTTTTTGTGAAGTAGAATATTACAGTTTCCTAATAACTGAATAAAGGTAAAAAACATCATTAAAATTGCGAAGGAAACGGAGATGCCAAGATTATCCCTGCCAGTATTTGGCCGCAGGTCGCTATCGAGGCCGTAAAAAGGTGATAAAAATATTTTTTCCGTGAAATTAAAAGCGGCAGCAGAAATTTAAATGAAAGCGTTATTTCCCTTGTTTCACTTGAATCTGATAATAAACCAGATTGTTCATGCTTTTGGCTAAAGGAAAAGGATCTGGGGTTTTTATTACGAGAAATTTCAATATTTTAAATTTTTTATTTACTGTAAATGACTTTGTTTGAGCAATTTTACTGAAACGTAAAAATCATCTTACACCAGAACACCAAAAATAATGTTTTACATCTTTTACACTTAGAAAAATATATCATAAAGAATATTAAATATTACATTCCGCATAGGTAATATTTAATAGTAAGCACCTGCTTGTACACTCGCACTTTTTTGGACGGAAATATTTGTATTAGCGGCAGTGTTTCCTAGAAAACTACCCACTGCTTTCAATGTTGATATTGGAATCTGAAAAAAGAATTTTAAAAAATGATTAATAAATCAACGCCTGTCGTGGCGCAGAGGCATAAGCGTGCGCATGTAAACGCGACAGGTTGTGGGTTCGATTCCCACTCCAGAAAATGTAAAATTTAGTATTTTCATTTCTTGGGTTTGGTAACAAGGCAAAGCGCGACGTTGAGTTCCGCCACTCAACAGGTAATGCCTCAATTCGGCGGAAAGTGGGGAACGGAATTGTTGAAATAGAATGGAGTGTCTTAACACTAGGTTGTTTGGTTCCCTCTGCCTACCCTGCTGTATGCGGGTTACAGCGTGAAGTTAGAAAAAAAATAAACAATTCTTGTGTACGGCTAATGTACGGTTTCGACTCCATTATTAATCACTACTTACGTTTAATATATCTTCAAAGAATGTGGGACTTTTTTGATATGTCACTTGTTTTGTGTAAACATGGCCTGCGCTCGCTCCTCCACTTCCCTCAATCGCAGCATCTGCACCAACATGGGCAGATGGTTGAGCTGCTACCAGATGTGTTCTTTCTTGAACGTGTGGTTCCACAGATTGGTATACTACAGGCGCTCCAACATCACCTTGTCCTCCTATGTAACCACTGACAAAAGCTGTTTTACGGAAATGATGCCTTCTTGGCTTATAATGCGTGTGGATAATTTCTTTTTCGATAACTTTTGTTGGTGGCGGTTGCACATATACCTGTCAAATTATAATGTTTAGAAATTGTTTTTTTATAAGTTTCACATTGTATTCTGTAATCATTAGTTAGCACAAAGTGCACTTTTTATTAGCAAGTGATAGTCGATAAAATTAAATATTCTTAGAATTTTTTATTTAAAATTATGTTATATATTTACAATTATATCAATAATTTAAGGTATTGTTGGAATACTTTACATTTATTCCGATATAAAGCTATTTAAAATCATTCTGTCGCATAGAAGATATTAAATATTTCTTGTTAACACAACTTGCATTAATTTTAACTTGCAATATTTTTGGCTGCTTCCTAAGCCTTTCGTGTTGTTCTATTAAAATTCTAAAACAAACCTGGGATACGATTTCGTAATTATGATGTGACTTTCGCCTTATTCGTGAGTTTAAACCTGTTGTAAATGCAAAATTTACTAAACTACCTAAAAGGCTTTGAATATCATATACTAATGTCCACTTTTGTCCAGAGTTTCTGTAAACTTTCTGTAGGTTACTCACTTCTTTAACTATTACCGGCTGTACATTCTCATGTACAATTTTCTTTTCAATGTGTGTATTTACTTCAGTTTCTGGCAATGGCTGAACTTCATTAATAGCATCAACATTAAACTCAGCATGTATCTTTTTCTCTATAGGTTTAACTTCAACATGATGAACTGGAGGAACGACGTGTTTTGTAGAGAACGAAAATTCTGATGCGCCCTCTATTGAAGATTCGCCACCCTAAAATAGTGAAATTTTATAATAATACTTCGTAATAAATAAGTATCAAAGTAAAGATGTTACTTTATGATACTATATGATACTATGTGATTGCAAATGATACTACATGGTACTACGTGATACTATATCATGATGTTATGATAATAAAGCAAACATTCTTCTTGTGATAAATGCAGTAAAAGCTATTAAACATTCTCATGCATCGTGTAGTATGTAAAGTGACTCATGTAGACCAACCAATCAAGTTACTGTTACACATGCACATTGCATATTCCATAAGTTATTTTTACCTTCTTTGTTCGATTTGTGATAGCTAACTATATATTGAATGATTAATAATAAAAAAATATATAATTACGCTAAAATTTTATTCCAAAAACTACATATCTAAAATCTACTATAGAAAATTTTCACATGTTTTTGTTTTTAATTTGCAACACAAATTTCCTGAAATTGAATTATTTTATGACAATTGGATTTTCTTGTGATGAGCTCGTTTAGCTTCCTTCCTTCTTTGCTTTTCTTCTTTTCGTCTTTTGAGCAAGTCGCTGAGACTTTCACCTACCATTCCAGATGATGCATAATTGTTTCCAGCTTGGGCTGAAGCAAATCCTGCTCCCGCAGTATGCTCAGCTCCTACTCCTCCAGCAAGTCCAGCCGATGCTTTAACGTTACCCCCTGCTGTAGCTCCTGCATAAAGGCCACCTGCAATATTATGAGACATTTAGATTTTAATAAATAATAATAATCATCATCATCATCCATTTAACAATCGGTTTGCTACATCATTTATGAAACCGAGCTCTATAAGTTTTTCTTCTATGCCATGTATGCTATATTACTTAAAATATTCCTAGATAATTATATAATACCAACCTGCTGCACCTCCCTTTTCACTCACTGACCCGCCAAGTCCTGCTCTTGCCGATTGTCCGGTAGGAGTGCCAGCTTCAGCGTACAATCCTCCAGCTCCTCCAGCACCACCTGCTTACATTAAATGAAAATGTTATTGATAAAAACAGATTTATTTCCTTTTCCCTTTATTTTTTTTACAAGAAACTACATAACATTTCAGTACTACGAATAATATTATATCAGATACTAAGATATTTTTTGAGAAGTTTAAAAAATAAAACTATATGTAAAATATAAGGACGGACAAGGCAACCTTTTTTATATTATTTCACCTTGTGCTCGTGGAGGCTACATCGCAACATCGTTTATTGCAGGTGTTTTAAAACTTATTACACAATACATAATTATAAGATTATATCTCAGTTATGTTCTTGCGCGCAAAAGGGCTGTGTTTCATAATTGCATGGTACGAAGAAGACAACTTTAGGAAAAAAAATGTCGCAGATTTTCTACTGCGTACAAACGCTAGGAAAAGAGTTATAAATTTGACGTTTAATTGTATACATAGCGTCAGTTTAGATAAAATGATGTCGTTTTCGTTAAGCTTTCAAAGGGCAACAGGTATTTAGATAGAAAAAATATAATCGATATATTACAAAACCCTTGCGTTACTGAGTGATTGATAGGCAACGTACAGGCAAAACTACTGTTCATAGAAGCTGAAATTTGGCAATAAGCTTCTTGGGGTATGTAGGAGAGCACTAAGAGAGGAGTCCTTCAAAATCCTACGAAAATAGTAAAAAATCGGGATTTTACGTTTTGTAGTCTACGAAAATGAAATCACGGGACAAACCTAGTACAATATATAAATAGCAATAATAAAAAATAATATTCAATTACCTAACAGACCACCAATACCGACCCCAGCATGGTATCCGCCGAAGTTGACTCCTAACTTTCCATCTTTAAATGAGATGAACTGAGGTGCCTGAAAAAAGAAAAACGATTATAAGCTAAGCTAGTATATAATTAAATATTCTATTTGAAGAGGAATATTATATCTTACTTGCAAAATAATGTTTTAAATCTTTGTCATAAGTATTGAAAAAAAGTCTTTCCTAAGAAGTATTCAAAAAAATAACAAAGCCATTTTCTTGTTTAAAGTCATTATACTCTGATATTTTTTATTAGCCAACAATAAAGGAACTTCTTAAATTTTGAGGACCTTTAATATTAAATTATTTCTATACTCGTACATATGTAATTCATCATAAAAGTTTCAATCGTTGTAAACAACACGCTAATACCACAAAAAACATATCGTATGTATCTACATCGACTTATTAATCTCGCTTAATTAAGCGGGATTTTTCATAAATTACAATGTTAATAATTCCACCTGCACTGATGTTAATATTCGTACCGTATTCTATTTAGTGTGTAATAATTTAATCGCAATATCATTTAAATTGTACATATTTGCGATATATGTGATTTAACTTACTATTTTATTTAATAAATTAATCAATTCAACATAATATTTAAATTTTTTTAGGTGGTAGGAGGTTCGTCCTCCGACTGGCTCGCGACCACTATCATGTCAAAGACGAACCGCCAAATATCTAATGATGTGTTCCGGTTCGATGGCATCTAAGCCAGATTTTCCCCTTTCCCACCCATCCTTTCCCCAAAATGTGGTGGTTCTGATAGTGGACTACTACATTGTCCCCCCTTCCATCAGTATCCTCTAGGTTGGCAACGCATCTACAACATCTCTGGTGTTGTAGATGTCTATGGGCGAAGGTAACCACTTACCATCAGGTGGTCCTTCTGCTCGTTTGCCGTCCGTTATCAATAAAAAAAAAAATAATAATAATATTATAATAAAATATCTGGCAAAATAGATAAGGCTTATTAATAAATCCTTTTGAGAGAGAAATTAGCTAATTACATATGAAATGCTAAAGTTAGATTTATACCTATATTTATATGACATTAAAACCTTTTCAAAATAATTAAAAACAAATGATTCATTTGTTTTTAATCAACAATATATAAGAATATGTATCAACTATTTTTTTCTGATTTCGAACCCACGACCACCCAGTTCATTTAGATATGTCGACTACACTATACAATTGCATTTTAATAGACGATAAAAAATTTAAAAATTATAAAAAATCAACCTGTTATACTCCTCAAAGAAGACACTAATCACCACGTAACAAAGTTTTTTCATTTCTAAAATATCATTAAAATTAATGATTTCGCATAATTATTAATTCGTATAAGCCAGTCATTTTTGTTTAAATTTATAAGAATAAAATCACATTTTAGAATATTTATCTGTATTTAAAATATTATTATAGGTATATTTTTTATTTTATTATATTATAATAAAAAAAATATATATAACTTAGACTTCCGGCTTATATATTCCTAAATAATTTAATTCTTTTAGTACACTTTAAAATAATATAGAATAGAATAGAATAGTAATATAATATCTATAATCTTTTCATTAATATAACGACAACAGCTTTACATTCATAATTCAATGACTTTTTCACGCTTGTTCCACATACGAGAGTAGGCAGGTAACCTAGTGTCAAGACACTCCGTTCTTTCTTGAGTTGCAGATATCAACTTCGTGCTTGACTTAGCGAAGCAAGGAAATGAAAATGATTTAAGTATGATCATTACCTGTGTGGGAATCAAACCCACAACCAGTCATGGTTACAGTCATCCGCTGCCCCACTACGCTATGGTCTCTATGTACGATATGGTCTCTATGGTATTAATTTATTTAAGTATTAAATATTAATTGATACTAGTGCTCCCGTTGACGCGTTAACAACGCGTTATCTAGCAACGTATATGTCACTTATATAAACATGAATGTCAAACCATGGTAGTGTATGTGACATTTATTTAATTAAGTTAATATATTTTTACATATTATTTAAAAAAGATATTATCAATCTGCACTCCCTCACTACATAAACTATAATTATGCCAAGAGTCATGCTCCTTCGTACGCGTCATTTTCGTAAAAAGGGGTACTAACATTTTGCTAAAATTATTCTTAGACGGAAATATACGTATATGTAATAATCAAGTTAACCCCCTTCACACCAGTATTTCCATATAGGTACATAATATTTGTGTAGTACTCGCTTAACATTGGATTAGCCAACTTTAACGCAAAGGTAACCAAGTTAGTGACGTTCCACGTTGGCTCATTCGGGAAGTACTTGTGTAATGTTAACGACCATTCTGAATGATTTTGTAACAAAGTGAAACAAACGTTTTTTTTTTATAACAGGATAATGGATATTGCAAATGTTTTGTGTGATGTGAAATCAAAAATATAAACTGTAATGACTAGGTTTAATAATTATGAAAATATCAACATAAATACTTTTTTTTTTTTAACTTCACGCTGTATCCCGCATATAGCGGGGTAGGCAGAGGGAACCAGAGAACCTAGTGTTAAGACACTCCATTCTCCTTTAACATTTCCGTTCCCCACTTATATATTGTAATAATTATTGTTATTATTAATAATGAGAAGAGTGGAAAGTCATACATTATACACCATCTTACAACATACTATAGTAATGTCATAATAATATTCATAAAAGAATAAATATGTGATTTTTGACACCTTTTACGTTGTAATGATTATTTTTTACTACAAAATATAAATTTGGAGATTCCATATAAATATTTCCTTATTCTCCTAATTTATAAAAAAACTTCCAGTTCCTGAATTTGCAGGTTCAAATTTTTAATGGTAATTTATATAGCTTAAATTTGTAGAACACACAACACTGCTAACACTATGAACATAAGTTAAGATGTATAAATAAGAAATCAACTCTATGGGATGTATTGAAAAAATGGAATTCCTTGGAGAAATTATCCAATTCCTTGCTTTAAAAGCAATAAAAAGAAATCAAAAGAAATCACTATTCACCAATGTACCTATAGCCGACAGCATGGAGGTGATAAGACGTAGAATAGAGGAGAAAGATATCCCCATGGAATATGCCGACCTAGTGCATCACTGTCTATCTACCGGCTACTTCATATATCAGGGCGAATACTACCTCCAAATAGACGGGGTGGCAATGGGTAGTCCTGTGGCTCCTGTAGTTGCTAACTTATGGATGGAACATTTTGAACACAGAGCCATTGCCACCGCTCCATCTAGCTTAAAACTATGGAAGAGGTATGTGGATGACGTTTTCGTTAATATGGAGGGCGACGAGAGTGTTGTACAGAAGTACTTGGCTCACCTTAACAGTATCCATGGTAAAATGCGTTTTACCTATGAAATGGAAAGGGACGGGAACATTACATTCCTTGATGGGAAGATAGGTGTTCGAGTGGTCGGTTCTCTATGTCACTCTGTGCACAGAAAAGCAACCCACACCGATAGATACTTACATGCCACCTCACACCACCATCCCCGACAGTTGAACTCTGTAGTAAAATCGCTTACGAACCGCGCATATGCCTTATGTGACGAGGAACACTTGGATAAGGAATTAACACACATAAGCAATGTGCTGCAGAGAAACGGTTATAAGGGGCAGATCCGACCACCTACCACAATTAATAAGCGCCTCGACTATAGGGTAGAACGACATCCTGCTTACCTGCCCTATATTAAAGGAGTGACAGATAAGATCTCGAATATGCTAAAAAAGTACTCAATTAAAATTATCTTCACTCCTTTCAAAAAGCTGTCACAGTATTTACGGTCCCCTAAAGACAGCTTTCCATTGGAAAAACCAGGCGTTTATAAATTTGATTGCAGCTGTGGGAGCTCCTATATAGGGCAAACCAAAAGGACGATTGCATGCCGCCTTAAGGAGCACATACGAGCTGTTAAAAACAATGATCCACAAAAATCAGCTATCGCGCAACATCTGCTGGAGTCCGGGACAAACCACTGGATTGAGTTACATAACCCGCAAATACTTTCGACAGAACGCCACTACATACCACGATCAGTCAGGAAAGCAATAGAAATTAAAAAAGTGAAGAACTTCAACCGTGAAGATGGGTTTCAACTGTCAAGTGTATGGCATCCAGTGTTTCGCCTATGTAAAAACAACAAACCAGTGACCAATAAAAATACGCGAGTGGATACAGTGAGCATAGTGTGTCGCGATCGAGTTTACGGTGAGAATGCGAACATTAATAGTGGTACGAAGACGCGTAATAAAAGTGTGCGAAAGAGGGTAGACCGATATGTCTGCTCTTAACTACCGTCGGCTTCGCAGTATCTCCAGTTTACCCGTGATCATGGTGCTTGCAACAGCATCGAAATATCGGGAGTACAAAATAAAAACATTACATGGTAAATATCCCGTCGAACAAACTTATTCTTATGTATGTGACCATGAGAGTTTAAATTCATATAATTAAAAGAAATACATCCTTAGAGATATACCATAGATAGAATTCAATACTACACTACAACTAGATTTTCTATGCTTACCAATACACAGAATGCCTGATGATGTAAAGATAATAAATACTAATAATAACATACATAGGTAACTCTATCAATACGAATTTAATAAATCCGTCGATTTGATAATATATAGGACAAGTCTTAATATTAGACGAGTACATAACGTAATAAATATTTATATAACCGAAATAGTTAGCTAAATTACTTTCATGGAAAGAATAATTTTAATCAATAGTAATAATATGGTAAATACAATAATACGGTAAAGCGTGTTTTTATGCGGTAGCCAAATTTAATTTTAAATTAGTATATATTTTTGTTTTGAAATTTTGAACTGAAGTGATATTTTAATACTCGAAACTATTTCCCACGTAATAGTAATCCCACTGCGCCATGTTATCCTTATAATATGTACCTATATATGTTAGTATGTTAATAGTATAAGAATATTATAAATCTCATTATAAGTTCTCGGGTTCAAAGGAACCCGGTCCTTTGGAAGGCTTGCGTGGGGACACAGGTCCAACACGTAGAGGCCCCTTTGAGACAACAATATTTTTTAATCTGACGCATTGACCGGGATCCATCTCTGAGTAACCATAGGCAATTGCTCAGAGATGGTCACCGGTCAATGCGTAGGAGCTATGGAACATATGAAAAACTAAAATAGGGCTATGGAATGGAGTTTGGATGGACTAAGTACTGGGCTATTGATAGAGACTATCGGACGTCCGCCTTTTCAACAGTCTCAAATTGAAAGGTTAGGGGACGGTGACTCGCCTCCCACTAGATGGGCCCCCACAAAGCGGCGTAGTGCCTCGGGCGCAACATCGGATAGTATAAGAATATTATAATTATTAAAGAAACCGTATTTTAAACTATTATTATATTAATTTTATACAAACAATATGCTTCTTATAATTGAAACAAAAATATTCCATGCACGGAAGTCACATTAAAGAGTAAAGACCTTCAGATTTATATTGCGTATCAAGTTGACGTCAAGTGTACATTTTTTTTTTTTATTTCTTTAACACGGTCTAGTAAATTTAATGCCACATGTATTTTTAGTAATATTTTTTTTTTTTTTGGAAACATTAATTAATTATTACTATGCTTCGTGTAGATAAGTCGTAGCTGTTAAAATAAAAAAAAAATATATTAAAGTACTTAATAAAATATTTTTTTATCTCATACATTGATTAAACGCTAGCAATTATTACACCAAGAAGTAAATTTCCATGACCTATAGTCATACTCACTCATTCAACGTGATTATATACAATTTGCTATAATTATGGTGAATAAAAACGTAAAACCTATATGAGTTCCATCATTCATTATAATTAATAAGGTATTAAACAAATTATCTAATAACGTGATATATAAAAAATAATATAAATTCTAAATACATAAGTATAAATAATTTTAATAAAAAACAAAACCGATTTCAAAGAAAATGCACTGAAAAGTACAATTATTACGAATAACTCAAAAACTACTTGTCAGAACTTAACTATACTTAAAAAAAATCACATCAAAAGTACCTACTAACTATCATATAAAAAAAGATCATCAAAACTGGTTGAGTAAAAAGTTATTACCGCCTCCTTTTATTAAGCCGATTAAAAAGATTTAAGTAAGTACTATTACACTGAACTAAGCCGGTCTTACTGCTTATTGGGGTTGATCTTTTCTAGATAAATTTTGATAGCTTTGTCCAGCGTCTAGCACTAATGTTGTATATATTTTATTGTCGATATCGTGAAATACAACAATACAACTTCATAGATTTACGTTTTATATGTATGTTATTAATTAAGAATAAATAATAAATATGTATATGTAAGGAAATACCATTGAATTCCTTTCTTTAGTAGTTCGAATTTGGGCCGTGCTTTACTATTGTTGATGTTGATTAGATAGATGGCGTGAGTGGTTAGGAAAATAAGATTTAATTGTAAAGACAAAATGGCGTCGGATTTACAGTGATAAAAATAAAAGTGAAATGAAGATTATGTTAAGTAATGAAAAGAGATCGACAAAGTCACTTTAAATGTCGTTTCTTTGTTTTACAGGTAATTGTAGTTGTGTATTTGTATTTTATTAATGTAAAAATGTAAAAGTTATAAAAATAAATTATTCTTTGTTTTACAGAGCAACACATAGTTTAATTTGTCGAGAGTTCTCACAGAATTGACTAAATTGACTTATATATATATATGTACACATAAATACAGGTTCATAATATATTGTAATAATTTAAAATAAACATTATGATCATGTCAATAGATATACTTTTTAGTGAATTGAGTAAAGTTACTTAACTTCACGCTTTATCCCTGGCGGGGTAGTCAGAGAGTAAACAGTAAGAGTACTTATTATTCTACAAAAAAACTAGGGTAATACGTACTTAGAAATACAGGAGATAACATTTATTTTCTTTAAGCTATTTATAATATATGAACACACAATATATTCGAATAATCAATTTTAAAAATTATAAACTAATTTCAAATATTTATCGCCAATTTAATATATATATTTTTTTTATGGATAACGGATGGCAAACGAGCAGAAGGACCACCTGATGGTAAGTGGTTACCTTCGTCCATAGACATCTACAACACCAGAGATGTTGTAGATGCGTTACCAACCTAGAGGATACAGATGGAAGGAGAGGACAATGTAGTAGTCCGCTATCGGAACTATCACATTTTGGGGAAAGGATGGGTGGGAAAGGGGAAAACCTGGCTTACATGCCATCGAACCGGAGCACATCATAAGATATTTGGCGGTTCGTCTTTGACATGATAGTGGTCGCGAGCCAGTCGGAGGACGAACCTCATATATAAATCGCTTAAAATTAACTTAGTACAACAAAGCAAAATGCATTCAGAGTTTAAATGGAACGCTACTCACTGTTGTGTATAATATTACCTTTGTACATGACCATCATCTTAAATCATCAATCTTGTAAATGACTAAAATTTAAACAAAAAAAGAAAATAGAATACAAAAATCCATTAAACAGTAACATTATTACAACTATTAAATCAGAAAGAGTTCGTTATCTAAAGAATCGTTAGGTCTTAACTATATTTAAATAGGGTCACCACGTCAGTAATAACCTTTGAGTACATTTTATCTAAAGTCGGTTTTTTTTTTTTATTTTAGCCTTACGCTGTATCCCGCATATAGCAGGGTAGGCAAAGGGAACCTGAGAACCTAGTGTTAAGAGACTACGTTCTCTTTCAACAATACCGTTCCCCACTTTCCGCTGAAGTGAGGCATTGCGTGCTGAGTGGCGGAACTCAACGCCGCGCTTTGCCTTGTTACCAAGCCCAAATACTAAACTTTACATTTCCTGGAGTGTAAATCGAACCCACAACCTGTCGCGCTTACAGTCACACGCTTGTACCTCTGCGCCACGACAGGCGTTAAGTCGGTTTTCTTTTTTGTTAAAATTTTATTATTTTTAAAGTCGGTTAAAATTATATAAGTAGGTTTTATTTAGGACACTTTGTTACAAACACAATCAAATCAGAATACAATATAATTCCAGTTGCCTTTCTTGATAATGAGAGCTCAACACGCTATGTCTCAATTTTACACAGAATAATAATTTGAAGACACAAAAAATAACGTAAATTATGTTTATTTCATTTTCATAAATACTTTTAGGTACAAATAGCTATAATACTTGATGTAAAAAAAAAATTAAATTGCAAAAATATATTTTTAATATTAATATTCTTGTTTTTTTTTTTTAATTTAAATAAAGACAAACGTTTGTAATTCAAAATTTAAAAAAAAAAACAATTTAAAATAATTATATTTTACTGTACATACGAGTATATGGCAAATATGCGGCTATCAGACTACACCAACAAAAACAATTATATGCAGCAAAAAATCCACACAAAGTATTAATAAAAGCATTCATTAAAATGTTAAACAGAAAAAAAAGAAACAAAAGGCACGGGCAAGTGCGAGCCCGTGGATGTAATTTAACTCATAAAAAAAAAGTTAAACACAATGATAGACAAAGGCCCATAATATTACACAATCACTGGTGTAACGATATGTTATAGGTACTCATTGCTATATTACCTCTCCATGATAATAATTGATTGAAGTTACAAAGAAATCTCGCGTTTAAAACTGACAAAACAACTTGAAAGTGACAAAATATGTAGTGATGACGGGTTTAAATAAAAATCAAGTCAGGTACTATATAAGGCAAAGCGCGACGTAGGACTCTGTTTCATAAAACACGATCGGAACATATAAAGGTGTCAAAAGTCTTTACATTTCCGACGACACTAAATGTGAAAAACAGCTTGGTGATTTTTCCCGCCAGAGTAGTCAAAGAAAACCTTGTATGAGTCTTCATAAATATCTTTCGACACATCACTTGTTAAGTAACGGAACTCAACGCCGCGTTTTGCCTTACCATGGAAATTAATATAAAAGTAACTAGTTATATAAAAACGATTTATTATAATAGTACACAAATGAGGATACATACTCATAATTAAAAAAAAAATTAAATCATTTAAATGAGACTATTTTGACATTGTTGCAGCCTAAAGAGAAAATTTTCAATGTTGACCAACAAGTATTTTGTAAAATGTTTTACATGTTTTCCCGTATATGTCCTGTATCCTTTGTTTGCTACAATTCATATATAATTAATATCGAAATTTTCTTTAAGTAATAGTTAGTTACAAAAAATACTTAATATTACTATAAATAATATGCGTTCCTTAAAATATTTTCCATACTATTAAATAGTGGATATATTTTTATATATTTTTTTAATGTCAATATATTCATATGATATTTAACACAAAGCACAACGTGTTAGTTTAGTAACGTCAATAACACTTTTACTATGTGCCTAATATGAAATTAAAAAAACTAAATTTTTAAATTATTTTTTTCGAAAAAATTGTATATATTTATATATTAAAGTGAATACCTTTACAAAATCCGACGCTCTGAAAACATACATATACCACTTTTGTAAATTGTTCGAAATGACAGATTTTCTAAAAATATTTTTGGATGTTAAATTAAACAGATTTTCATTTGAAATGTATAAAAGTCGCCAAATCAATATATTTTAATGTTTTATTTTGTCTTTAAATAGCAGGACACGTGCAAAAACAATACTCGTAAATTTAACTTGTCCCTCTTTTCTTTATTTATACTATCGACAATCTAATCCAGTGCTAAACAAACGGTCGTGATTAATCAGATATTTTTCTTAAGCTTCCTTAAGACAAGAGCGACTAAAAACAAAAGGGAATAAAGAAAACAAATGAATCATTGACATTTTCGGTGAAAATAATCAACCTATTTCACAGCTGTCGGCCTTTGTTGACACTCACTACAAAACTAATACAATCAAAAAATCAACCTGAAAATTGTTATTTTGTTGACTTTTTATTTACCAATGGTGCAAACGCGTAAACATGGAATCACAACCTTTAAAAAATTATCAATAGAGTTATATAAGTAAGCAAACGTAGCAAGATTCGAATCTACACTTTTGGATAACGTCCAAGGGCTCTGACCATTTATGCTTCATATTCTTATTATCAGCCACATTGATTTTTTTTCGATTATCACGACTTCTTTTGTTGTTGAATGATTCTTAAATAAAGTATCACGCATGGTGTAAAGATATAAACTAGCATACAGTATATATGTTTTTTTTTTGAAATATCTGGTATAACTTTTAGGAGGTTCGTCCTCCGACTGTCTCAAGTGACCACTATCATACTGTCAAAAAGACGAACTGCCAAATATCTTATGATGTGTTCCACCTGGTTCGATGGCATGTGCTTCAGGTTTTCCTTCCCAATTCCATCCTTTCCCCAAAATGATAGTTCCGATAGCGGACTACTACATTGTCCTCTCCTTCCATCTGTGGTCTCCTCTCTAGGTTATACCCATCTACAACATCTCTGGTGTTGTAGATGTCTATGGACGAAGGTAACCACTTACCATCAGGTGGTCCTTCTGCCTGTTTGCCATCCGTTATCCATAAAATATATATATATATATATATATATATATATATATATATATATATATATATATATATATATATATATATATATATATATAAGTATATAAAAAATAAAAGAAAAACGTAACATAATCGTCAAACGTGTCCTATTAAAGAAATATATCGCTTTTACAAATTTAACATAGCAAATATGTGTACATTCTATCGTAATACCCGAAAGTTGAGCTAATAAAATATATATGTATTTACTCAATATTACAAATATATCAGTAAATATATATTTGGTAGCTAAAGATTAGGTATTGACCACAAAAGGTATACTTTCCTAAGGGAAAATTCCACATATTCCTACTACATATGTAGATCAAAGCGTTAATTAATAACTGCCGTGATATATCTCCAGGTACAATATATAGGTTATTTAATATGTAACATCTCTCTAGTCTGCACACATCATGTTGGTACTTTGGACTACTTGAATACTGATTAAAAGGATTTTATTACCACACACTTGTGTCCTTACGAGTTTATTTGCATGGGAAATTAAAACCTAAAGCTCTTCGTTGGTTTCTGTTTTCTAATGAATTTTGGATATCCTCTCTAGTGCTCCCTTTACTCCTCCCAGCACCCCATGTCAAATCAGCAGCTTCCAGTGGCCAGTAGTTTCACCTACTGCCATTCGTCAGTCACCTGCAATGTAAAAAACGTTTTATATATGGTATAAATTGAAAAATCAACTATTCTTTAATATTTAAAGGAACACTACATTATCAGAATAAGTATAAAACACAATTTTATATTAGCTTATAGTGAAAGTAATTTAAACATGTTGAAAAGTTGCCCAATATTTAACAATAATATTTATTAATTTGTTCATTTATTAAAGCATAATACTTTAGCATAATTGTTTTATTAAAACAATATAGAGAGTAGAGATCAGCTATTTTAGCGAGAAGGTCGCAGGTCTGTGTATTTTCATATTTTATGTGTGTACAATAAAGAGTTATTATTATTATTATTTTAAGGAAAATAAATGTTTAAAAATTTATGTTTATTGTTTGTTTGTTGCTTAAATTTTACGCCCATTTTAGATATTGTACAAATTAAGATAAATAAAGCAAATTTAACTTGTATTTGCAGGATTGTGGATTGTGGAGTAAGCATAAAGTTTATGACAATAAATTTGTATGTGCTGTGTGAGTTGACTACTGAATTCAACGCTGCACTTCACTTAACTGGAATATTTTTTCTTCTTTGAAATGAAATAGAAGTCAAACTATAGGTATTATTTATACCATGTCATACCCTATCTACTC
>JAKGSA010002080.1:0-11901 GCA_033558755.1 Philaethria dido
ATCGCTCCATTAATCGTACTGATTGACACGTCGGTGACACATTACAAATATATAATTTATTCCAAGTTATTTTTTTACAATTTTATTATGTGAAAATTTCTTTATATATTTTTTATATGTGTTACACAATTATATTGTTTAAAATTAATACACTACTACTAACCTACGAAAACCAGAATAACTTATAAAAGGAGAAGTCTTATCCTACTTATAACATGGAATGGCGTTGGATGCAAGGAAGGTGAAAAGTTTTACTCACCAACCGGCAATCGGCATCATCAGCTCCAGGTTCCTCACTTACTGTCTTATTTATTTGGTTCAGGATAGTTCCTTATAGTGTTTCGAGTCCTTCTAGCGAATTTTGACGCCTAATTTACAGCTGAAGGCTATAATTTATACTACAACTATCCTACCGGCCAGACAAGTTTACGGGACCGCGAGTGGATTTTTTTAAAAAAGATAATAAATATTAAATTAAACCCTTTGCACTCGAGGCCTTTTTCGCTTGCGCGAACCAGCAACTCGAGACGATTTTGGCCAAATTCGACGAACACATTACAAGTAATTGTAAAACATTTATAAGGAAACAAACGTATATAAATAATAAAATTTCACTAGTATATTCATTTATATGTCGAAAACAAGAAATGTTATTAAGTATTACAAAATTTTTATAAATATTACAATCTGTAGCTTTGGTGTGATATTTTGTGAAACAATATCCAAGATGCATTCTAGATTTGTCACAGCACGCCAGCTTCGCCAAATCAAATTTGCAGATAGCGTCTTCCCTTCCAATTTTTTTTGCATATACAATATTAGTTTCACAAATAATTTTTTTCACGAGGTCATTAGTGAAAAACAGTTTAAAAAAGTAAAAAAAAAATTTTAAGTTAAACGGTTTTATATTGCATATGCATTGATTAAACTAAAATAAAATCGTGGGGCACGTCCAATATCTACAATCGAAAGACATGGCATGTGACTTCACCCACCTAGTGGTAAGTAGCAAGTGTCGTCCATGAATGGGTGTGACGAACGAAAGTATATCAATCACAAACTGAAACCAAAACATGAACTCATTTGCATGAGCCATTTGACGGGTTTTGCCTTGTAAAATCTTCACTTCAAAGAAAGAAAACTATCAAAGATTATCTTAAAGTTATCATTTCATTATTCAATGAATATGATACAGTTAATCCCAAGGTCATCCAAAATTATTTTGAAGTGGACGTGTCCCACGATTTTATTTTAGTTTAATCAATGCATATGCAATATAAAACCGTTTAACTTAAAAAAAAATTTTTACCTTTTTATTTTTAAGTTCTTAGTTTTTATTGTAATTTCTTTTTATTGTAATTTTGTATAGTATACTGTATTATACTTACCAAGCCCTTTATTTTGATACCCATATTGATGGAATTGAAAACTACATTATCCCCCATTTTGTAGCAGTGGCCATCTTTGATTTTGATTTTGTATAGTGCACTGAATTATACTTGACAAGCCATTTCATTTGATACCCATATTGATGGGATTGAGAAAAACTAAGTTGTCCGCCATCTTATAGCGGCGGCCACCTTGGATTCACAATAATATTGAATATGGATAATTGTATTGTCACCAGAATCAAAGGCGTATACCAAATTTCAGATCAATCGGTTAACGGGAAGAGGGTTAAATTTCAATTACTAAATTTGACCCAAACAACCAAACGGGGTGAGTTAAATAAAACCGTTTAAAAATCTATTGGTTGTTTTAAGTCAGAAACTATTCGTTGTTGCTTAGTGTTGCTGTGCAATTTTGGCCAGGTATAAATTGTACATTTGACGGCACTTCGTCGTAGTCTCCGCAAAGTTCCCACGTTGAACTGCTTGCACCTTCCTCAGTTTTACTTTCAACATCACTCTCAGCTTCACTGTTGCTCTCTATAATTCTAATTTTCCGTCGTCTTTCACCTCTTACTGTATCTTCACGATTGCATTCTTTCGTTTCGCGGCGTAATCCGTCGGAAATCGATGTAAGTTCATCATTCAAAGCGACAAAATCGAATTTGTCGAACTCGAGCTGATCTGTTTCAAGCGAATGCTACGCTGAGACTAACTAAATTGAGCTAAGATTTGGCTACAATGTAAACAGAGCCTAGTCCACAAAAGTACTTTCGAGAAAACTATCTTATCGAATATTATAAATAAGAAGATCCAGTTGCAAAACATCATAGCATCGTAGCAGTGTAGTTCTATTTAAAGTTTTAAAACACTCGGGCGCCGCAGCAGCGCCGCTCGAGTGCAAAGGGTGTAACTTATTTTAATTATAAACCAGTGAAATGACCGAGCAGAAGCTCATGCTACAATAAATTGAATATTAAAATTATAAAATGTTTAACGTCGAATAGGTTTCCCAAGACATGAGACGATTCTTGTTGCATTCTGAGTATGCTGATCAAGCAAATGTTTGATCAGCATACTCAGAATGCAAAGCGAATTGTCTCATTTTATAATAATATTTTATAATAAATACTTTTATAAACTACTCAAGTAAATACTTGAATCGTTCTCATACCTTGAGCCGACATAACTCCTCCCTCTTTTTAAGTTCGAAACCATCGGAAGATTTTTGATGCTGACGGTTTCGAGTAATAGTGAATATTTTTATCATTTTTTCAACGTGTTTTGGGCGTTCATTTATAATAAGTGAATTGTTGTATAAAATTTCTCTACTGTTAATATTATAATCCATCATTTTGGAAACCATTTGCCATATAACTTGTTAATCAAATTATCATAACGTATTGCGTCGTCGTTGTCTAAGTTACCAGATATCGTCTTTATAAATGAACCTAACGGAATAATCAAACCTCTTCTAAATTTTCTTATCGGTACTATTTGTCTTACTTTTTCAATAGTATTACCTCTTAAATATTCTACTTGCAATTTCAAATTAGTAAATTCGTGTAAATAAGGTTTACTGACATCTATTAACTTATCAAATTTATTATATCTATTTATGTTAAACTCTAAATCTCTAAAAATTATATTTAAATCTAATATTTAATAATAATCCATTTACTTCCTTGCTTATAAGCCTGACCTTGCTTGACAGGTAATAATCCCGGATTGCCTTAAATTTTTTGAAGTCGAAGAGATTGGGTTTGGGGTTCTTTGTCATCACCAGGATGGTCAAACACCACGTATGGAGGTCGTTTTATATTTTTAATAGGAACCTTAGTATCACGATCTCTAATTTTTACTGGGACTATATTTCTGTTAATTTCTCCACCTATACATGCCCTTTGATAAGGAGGTTTATCTTTACTTCTTCTCGTATTAACTGCTTTGGTAAAAATAGTTTTTCCTAACCCTAATTCTATATTTTGTTTACCGCCTCTCTTCTTTATCAATTCCTCTTTATTTTCACGTAATTTATTCGAAATATAATGAAATGAACGATATGAACATATAATGATGAGTAATTGTTACTTATACGACTTTTGAAATTCAATATTAAACGCGTCATTAGAATCGGTATGACCGAAAATACTTCAAATGGTGTTAAACCAGTAGCACTATGTATAATATAGTTATAAGGCATAATAGAATAAGTCATAACTGAAGCTACGTCCGTAAATTTTTGGTCATATCTCGCTCATCTATAAATCTCTATTAACGTAGGATGAAATCTTTCTACGATTCCTGATGAATTAGGATTATTTGGAGTAGTAATATGAAGAGTAAGTTTGTACATTTCTGCTAACTCTCTCATAAATTCGTTATTGAACTCTGTCCCAAGATCTGAAGTGATTTTTTTTGGGAACTCCATAAATAGAAAAGTATTTAATCAAAGCACGCACTACTTCAGGGGTGGAACGATCACTAATTTTTATCGCTTGACCTAATTTGCTAAAAGCGTCTACGAGAGTTTAATAATAACTTCCTTCTGTACTAAAGATATCTATAAATATTTCTTGAAAAGGAGCTTCTTGAGTTTGAGTTAGTTGCAATACTGGTTTAATTGGTGTCCTATCGTATTTCATTTTTCTACAAGATTCGCAAGCATTTATAACTGCCGAAATAGTTTCTTGCATGTTATGCTAAAAATAAGTACGCTTTATTCTAGCCATAGTTTCTTTAATACCTCTATAACACTTCTTCTTCTTCTTTCTTTCTTCTTGCTTTGGTGATATTTTGATGTAATCGTCTTTTGTTCTGCTTCACCTTCTATAAAAACTACCTTTCCGTACACTCTTTAATATCTATCGTATCTTTTTTAAATAAAGCTATGATTGTATTTGTAAAATTTCTTCTATGTTCACGATTTTCGAAGTAGATAAAATATTTATTATTTGGTCGAACATATTCTTTAAGAAATTGTTTTAATAAGTGTAAATTATTTAAAGGTAAAAATACTTCAAGAATTTTCGCTCTAGACCTAGATAAATCTCTAACTTGCATCTCATTTTTGAACCAAGAAAATACTAAAATTTGATTTGGTTTTATCTATAGCTTCATGTAAAATTGGAATGCCTGATGTATCACATTCTATGTTTGAATGAACCGTTTCAGTGGCAGGACTAGAAGTAATAAAAGGAATAGGATATTCGGGTTTATTGTCCGATAAATCTCTAGGACTAGCTGATATTGTCGCTTCAGAGTCAGAAATAGTAACAGTTTTAGATTCGTCAGAGCTATGTCTTGTAGTCAATTTTAAAATTTTGTTTGTTACCTCACGTAAATGGTCTTCAAGTCGGGATTCTTTTTCATCAACATTAACTGCCAGAGATGATTTACCATCTGAATCTATAGCATTTAATTTTATTCGCGAAAGGGCATTGGCGTTTGTGTTTTGTTTATAAATTACTTCAAAATCATATTCCTATAAACGTAAACGCCAACGTGTAACCTTACTATTTTGTTCCTTAAGGGAATATATCCAAACTTGGGGGCGATGGTCAGTATAAATGGTAAATTTTCGACCATATAAATAGGGTCTAAAGTGTTTGACTGCCCAAATTATCGCTAGTAACTCTCGCTCTATTGTACTATAACGTGTTTCTGTTTCAATAAGTGTTCTACTAGCATAAGCAACAGGACGATCGCTACCAATGGGTCCTTGAGATAATACCGCTCCTAGAGCTTTCATTGAAGCGTCTGTAGTTAGAATAAACGGAAAAATAGAATAAACGTATTGCAAAAGGGGGGCATTAGTTAATAACTCTTTACATTTCTGAAATGCTCCTATGTATTTTTCATCAATTATTGTTTTATTTCGTTTTTTTAAGCAAGCCGGTAGGGGTTGGGTAACTCGAGCAAAATCTTTTATAAAACCTCTGTAATATCCTATTAACCCTAGAAAACTTTTTATTTCTGTGGTAGTTTTTGGCAGTGGAAAATCTAAGACTGCTTTAATTTTATCATTGTTTGGTTTTAGTTCGTCTTTAGTAATAGTATGTCCTAAGTACAAAACTTCTTAACGTAAAAATTCTGACTTATTAAGCTGTACTTTGTAGCTTTAAGTTATTTTTGCGCAATCTATCGAAAACGATTTTAAGACTTTAGATATTATCCTCTAAACTGGGTGAAAATATAATTATGTCGTCTAGGTACACCATACAATGAATACCTTGCAACCCTCTAAGAACGTTATCCATCATTCTTTGGAACGTAGCTGGAGCAGTTTTTAGTTCAAAAGGCATCCTTAAGAATTCATAATGACCTGATTGAGTACTAAAGGCAGTTTTTTGTCGGTCTGATTCGTTGACCTCTATTTGATGGTATCCGCAAGCTAAGTCTAAAGTTGTAAAGTATGTGCTTTTCCCTAATTTGTCAAATACCTGACGGCGTAACTTGTCCAGCTCAGGCGGCCACCATTCTTAGCCTCTGGCATCGGTCTCCTGTCGGGTACGCGGAAACGAAGCTGCTGTTCGCCCCGGTTTCGCGGGCCCTGTCACAGGGCCCCTGTGCTTTATTGCTGCAGATCAGGAACGTTATTAATTGATGGTCGCTGATACTAACGCTCTCATTCACTTTCCACTGTGATACATCGACCCCCCTGTTGGACAAAGTGATGTCCACGTTAGAGGAGCCGTTAGGCCCAAAGAATGTAGGTGGTTTACCTTCCACATTGTGGATGATCAGGCCTCTATCGAGTATTAGGCACTCCATCTGGGTCTTCCTGTACTCAGTATCCGGCCCTCGGCCTACATACTGCCTTCGCTCGCAGTGCCACAGTGGTGAATGAGCATTACTGTCCATCCCCACTAATACCCGATGTCCCGCGAGCTGGTCCAACACATGTGTTAGATGCTGAAGATTTACTGCAATATCGTGAGAGTATTGGCAGTACATCGATTCCACATACATTTTCAGTCCCCGGTGACAGATATGCGCTACTGCGCAATGGTCGTTGCTGAGGTGTTCCAGAAATGTGACAGCTAGTACCTGACTGCACACCATAATGCCTGCCTTGGAGTTAGGTCCGCACTGAAGAGTCCTGGTATGGCAATATTGCTCCTGGACTAGTACGAGATCCAGCTCCAGCGTCTTGCATATAATGGGGAGCTCCTGTGTTGCCGTAGCTGATCCTTGTAAGTTGAGCTGCCCGACACGTATATTGATGACTTTATCCATAGTGTGACATTTCCACGCTCCTCTTCTCGGCATAGCTTCTGGCCGGACTATCCCTGGACGCTGTCTTGTGAGACTCGCTACCCTTCTTCCCATAGCGCCTGCAGGTTGCGCAGCATACTGTCGCAGATTTGCACTCTACGCTTTTGTGTCCGATGTTCCCACAGCGGCCGCACACCACATCCTTCGACCTGCAAAACTTCTCCGGGTGCCCGTATTGCTGGCATCTGTTGCAGCACGTAACTTCGATGAAGTCCGTAACTTCCACTGCCTGCCAACCTATAAAAACTCGCCCTCGCAGCTGCAGCTCTCTCCCCAATGGACTGTGCATGCTCGTGAAAGCTCTGACCTGCATCAAGCACCACACCAAGTACCCTGGCCGACGGCACGTTCCTGACTCGATCCCCGCAGAGCCGAACTATCGGTGGCCGTCCCGGTAGCCTACCCCTCAGCGTCATGGTACATGACTTAGAGGGGGAGAAGCCCAGGCGGTTCCTCCGACCCGACACCGCAGGCGGTGATGGTGAGTCGTGTCCAGGGACGCATTGTCGTCGGGGCATGGCATGGAATCTCTTTTTCGCAATCTCTATCATGGCCTCAACCCCCCTTTTCCTAAGCGACTGCCAGGTTTTTCTTAATTTATTATTTTTCCTACGCATAGAATCTAATGTGGGTGTCCACCATTCATATCCTCTGTTACGCTTCCTGTCTCCACATGTGCCCAAACATTCCATAGCCGTCTGAGAGACTATCCTTGTAAACTCCTCACATACCTTGCTTGCAGGTTGCTTCCAATCTATGCGTCCTACTCTATAGTGGATCACCGTTTGGAACCGATCCCAATCTACGCCCCTTTCCCGGAACCTGCTCGGACCTGCTCCGACGGTTCCTGACAAGGTGCGCCACGCTCACCGCGCGTCACGTACGTTTTTTTTTTTTTCCATGTCTTTCCTCTTGCGGTGCCATTTATGCGCGAATGCTTTCAAGCGCCTGAAACCTTCTGCGCTTGCCACCAGTTCACCGAAATACACAGGGCCAGACTCAGCTCTGGTCCAATCGGCATCTCCGCGCAAGCTGTCCGAGTATAGCTTCATACTCCCACAGAACAGGGTCCCGGGAGTTTCGCTATACTCCCACCGCAAACACTCCAGCAGTTTCCTTGGAGCCGCATGCTGGGTAAAGGCGTGATGCCTCGAAGTGGCCGTGTCCTTTGCGCCATCAGCCGCGTTTAACACCGGTATAGTCTGGTTCTCGACTCCAGACATAAGACAGCCGGATCCTCGGAAACCCGTGGAAAGAAAGCATTGCCAACTCCTCTCCCCATCAGCGCTCGAGCTCCACCTATCCTGCCACTGAGCAATGACCTCTCCCTGAGTATGTGCTGCCGCGAGCTGCGCCTTCCCACCTGACGCCACACCGGAGCATTCCTGCGCGAATCGTTCCAAGCGAATGACCTCCGTGATCAGCAGGAGAAAGTTGCCGCAAGCACAGGTAACGCTGCGGTGCTGACAGATCTGTAGGCTCGTGAGCACACAAATACCAGGGTGCCGGGCGCTGTGTGGGTGGAGCAGCACCCGCACTGCATAACTGACGAGCGTCGCCACTCATACGGCTGTGCAAAGGTAGGTCACTGTGGCCACATAGGTACCTACGTACAGGATCCTAAGGGCCCGGTGGATGCCCCAGGTCGATGCCGATATTCTCGACACCTTCCCGAAACATTTCACAGTTTAAGCCGGCGAATTGCATGCTGCACATAGAGCCAGCATCGTCGTACGCACACCCCTAGTAACTCCGGCACTGGTTGTCAATACGTGCGCGACTGGGACGCCGTTTACCTTATCGTCGGTGGTCTTTTGAACTTTCCCGCATTGTCAGGTTCGTCTGGAGACTTTCGGCTGAGAAACTGAGCCGGTTTCTTTTTTACCCCATTCCGTTACGCCGCGGAGAGCAAATGATTGAGTTACGATTTTTCCACCGCCGCCCGGACACCTCGACGCTCAATCACGATCGCACATCATTCGCATGCCACCATACTCACCTTTCGGGCATAGGTAGCCGCAGGATGTCATCGAGCAGGACGCAAGTTCCATAGTGTTGTCCTAGACGGAGCCCTGGGAGGGCAGCCCATCGTCGAGTTTTTTCCTTGACGGCAACCCGGTCACCCACAAATAACCCGACTTCGGCGGATCATTGAAGTATCCCACCAAAATCTTATAGATGTTCGGCGGAACACCCCTCTGTTTCGCTTTCGCCAGGATCATGGGCCACCAGGCGTTGTCGAATGCTCCAGAGATGTCTAAAAGAATCAGCTGAACGTAAGTTCTGTTTCTCAGTACTTCTGTAATCCTCGGCTGTAAGTATTGCATCTTCAATGCCGTGACTCGTCGACTTTCCACGACAAAACCATGCTGCGAAGGGATAAATACTTCGTCCTGCAGGCTGGGAGCGCAAAAGCCATGATTAGGCGTTCCAAAATCTTGCTTGGGGTATAGAATAGGGGCAGAAGAGAATCGGTCTATACGCCTTTGGATCCGAGGGCGGGCGGTCGTTACCCTTTGGCAGAATCAAGAGCTTTCCTGTCTTCCATACATCCGGTCAATCTTCAGCCAAGCACGCAGAGAAAATGAGCCAGGGAAAGCATTTCTGCTCCGCTGGCTCTCCATGCATGCTTGACTATCTTGGCTGTTAACCCGTCCAGACCCGGAGCAGTACTAGGTAAATCCTTTATAATCTGCTCCAGGGTCTTGCGGTTGGGAGGTTCCGAGTCCTTGCCGTTAGGTGAGCAAGCTGCAGCGATCCTGACGGCTCGGTGATACGGCGTGTCTTTGCTGGGGTCGTCATCAGGACAAAGTGTCTTCAGCAGTCCAGACATAGTTTCTTCGGCCGAGGTAGTGTGTCTAGCGTCATCCAGTAGGCGGATCCCGTGCATAACATTAGTGGGGGGGCGTATTCGGCCAGAGCAGGCCCGATACGCGAGCCCCCATGGATCGTCATTGCCGGATTCCGCTACTCCGCGAGAGTAGGCCATTTCAGCGTTTCTCATCGCCCCCTTGTACTGGAGTCTGACTAGACGTAAGGCTGCGTGCAAGTCTGGCTCGCGCCAACTATCCTTTTTACGTGACTGCTGCCATGCACGACGTGCCTTTCCTACCTGACGACGTAGCTTGTCCAGATCAGGCGTCCACCATTCGTAGCCTCTGGCATCGGTCTCCTGCCGGGTGCCAATACAGTCCTGCGCGGTTTGAGTGAGGATACTACTGTATTCCTCACTTATGCTTGCTGCTGGTTTCCACGTGGATAACATGCCCATTCTATAGTGCAAGAGGCCTCTAAAACGGGGCCAGTCAACACATTTATCGCGAAAACGTAGCTGCTGGTCGCCCCGGTTTCGTGGGCCCTGTGCTTCGTTGCTACGGATCAGGAACGTTATCAGCTGATGGTCGCTGATACTAACGCCCTCATGCACTTTCCTCTGGCTCGCGCCAACTATCCTTTTTACGTGACTGCTGCCATGCACGACGTGCCTTTCCTACCTGACGACGTAGCTTGTCCAGATCAGGCGTCCACCATTCGTAGCCTCTGGCATCGGTCTCCTGCCGGGTGCCAATACAGTCCTGCGCGGTTTGAGTGAGGATACTACTGTATTCCTCACTTATGCTTGCTGCTGGTTTCCATGTGGATAACATGCCCATTCTATAGTGCAAGAGGCCTCTAAAACGGGGCCAGTCAACACATTTATCGCGAAAACGTAGCTGCTGGTCGCCCCGGTTTCGCGGGCCCTGTGCTTCGTTGCTACGGATCAGGAACGTTATCAGCTGATGGTCGCTGATACTAACGCCCTCATGCACTTTCCACTGTGATACATCGACCCCCCTGTTGGACAAAGTGATGTCCACATTAGAGGAGCCGTTAGGCCCAAAGAATGTAGGCGGTTGACCTTCCACATTGTGGACGATCAGGCCTCTACCGAGTATTAGGCACTCCATCTGGGTCTTCCTGTACTCAGTATCCGGCCCTCGGCCTACATACTGCCTTCGCTCGCAGTGCCACAGTGGTGAATGAGCATTACTGTCCATCCCCACTAATACCCGATGTCCCGCGAGCTGGTCCAACACATGTGTTAGATGCTGAAGATGTACTGCAATATCGTGAGAGTATTGGCAGTACATCGATATCACATACATTTTCAGTCCCCGGTGACAGATATGCGCTACTGCGCAATGGTCGTTGCTGAGGTGTTCCAGAAATGTGACAGCAAGTACCTGACTGCACACCATAATGCCTGCCTTGGAGTTAGGTCCGCACTGAAGAGTCCTGGTATGGCAATATTGCTCCTGGACTAGTACGAGATCCAGCTCCAGCGTCTTGCATATAATGGGGAGCTCCTGTGTTGCCGTAGCTGATCCTTGTAAGTTGAGCTGCCCGACACGTATATTGATGGCTTTATCCATAGTGTGTCATTTCCACGCTCCTCTTCTCGGCATAGCTTCTAGCCGGACAATCCCTGGACGCTGTCCTGTGAGACTCGCTACCCTTCTTCCCAAAGCGCCTGCAGGTTGCGCAGCATACAGTCGTAGATTTGCACTCTGCGCTTTTGTGTCCGGTGTTCCCACAGCGGCCGCACACCACATCCTTCGACCTGCAAAACTTCTCCGGGTGCCCGTATTGCTGGCATTTGTTGCAGCACGTAACTTCGATGAAGTCCGTAACTTCCACTGCTTGCCAACCTATAAAAACTCGCCCCTTCTGCATCAGGGATTCGCGTAACGCCGATGAGCAAGCGAACACTACCGCCGTGGCGGCACCGCGCGCTCTGTTCTTTTTAAACGCGCCTTTTGCCTCTTTCTGGATGCGCTCGAGTGGCCAGTTTGCGTCCTCCCTGTAGTTCTGGTCGTGGAGTGCGGCCAGAACTTCTTCGTATTTTGGGTCGCCATCTAGTCTGTTGAAGCAGACCAAGGGTTGTTTCCGCTTCGGTTCTGCCACTCTGAGAGTTGGTGGCATTGCCTCCTTGAGCCTACTTGCAGCTGCAACGTTAGTGGTCTGGACCACAACGCCAGCGTTGCCGACCTTTCGGACCCGACTCACCTGAACAAATAGTTTCGTCGGGTCAATCGCCTTTTTTAATTCAGCCTTAGTGTCTTCGGCCGATTTGAGACTTGCCGCGCTCTCTGGTGTGGGATACACCGCCAGGACAGGACCCTCATCCCGCTCTGCTATTTGTACCGGCTCCCTGTTCTGCGGTAGCTTGAGTTTGTGAGCATAGCTCACACGATCC
>JAKGSA010002080.1:12002-22939 GCA_033558755.1 Philaethria dido
AGCCAGATGCGCGATCACTGCTCCCAGTCGCTCTGTATGAGCTCCGATTGCCGCCACCTCGTCCTTATTTAGGCGCGAAGTCTTCGCACGTACTGCGTCCATGATGCCCTGTGTCGCGCGGGTAGCGAGTCCGGTGAGGTTAGCCACCGTCGCCTCCTCCAGGTAGCTATCCCCTATCTCCTCCGCCCTTTCCGTCTCGACATTCGCCTTTTCTGTGGGGGGAGGGGCACACGTTAAAATTCCTGCTACAGGGGGTGCCCCCTCCCCCTTTCCCGTCTTTCTCCTCATTGCCGAACTCTCCGCCTCAAGAGGGGAGGAGAGCGGACGCTTGGCCGGACCCCCACACGGGGTAGCGTACTGCGGGGAAACCACCCTGGGCCTCTCTCCGCCCGCTCTTTCAGCTGCCCCAAACCCCTGCGGGGGGGTGCGCGCTAGAGATTTGCGTGGGGCAAACCCCGCGCCCTCCTCCGCATCCTGAAAGCGCCCTAACGCCCTCTGGAAGGAATCTTCATCGCTATCTGCCGACATTATGTCGGCAACCCTACCCTTCTGTCACCGACGATGACACCGACAGTGACAACTGACACTAACAAGTGACAGCTGGCAGCAAGCAGGTGACAACCGACAGGTGGCACGACAACGTCTCAAATTGGCACGTGGCGTACACCGTACAGGTTATACACCACGTGCACTTTCAGGGCACTTCCTGAAGCGTTAATATAATATAAATGTACAGTACCTTAATATTATTCCAAAGAGATGATGCACAACACTTTGAAACACACACGTGGAGTACACCGTATAGGTTATCCGCCACGTGCACTTTAATATTACGTACACATACACGTTACTATTGTATTATTTTATAGTCCTTTTATTATTAATACAAATAGTAATGCACAACACTTAAAAACACGCACAGAACTTGTGTAGTTCGTGAAATAGATTATTAAAATTTCCACGTCAACCGTCGTTGAAATTGCGAGAGCGCTCGCACGTCCGCACGCCTCGGCGGTCGAACGCGAAGTCCGGTCGAACGCGAAGTCGTCGAAGTGTATAGGGACAAACCCACCACCACCTCATGGACCCACCAGCTTTAAAGCTATATGGTCCGAAACGCGGGCGGTGTTGGCCTGCATTGACAGCTGACCATTACACCTCTTCTTGCCCTACAAATTTCTATTTTCCGTCCCTTTTCTGGCCCTCTCCCCATTTCTTGGGGCGGCCTCTAGCGATCCTGCATTTTTTGCCGACGCCACATTTACGAGTCCACTTCGTCGTCGCCTGCTCCAGTTGCCTCTAACTCCAGCTCCAGCCTCCGCTTGTGCCACTTGCGCACAAAGGCCCGAAACCGCCGAAAATTGGCTTCACAGGACACCAGGTCCGGATAATAAACTGGTCCTGCCTCCTCGCGAGTGATCCCATCCATCATCTCGAGCCGAGGCTCCCTATAGAGGGGACACTCGAACAACACATGCTCCATACTCTCATCCTCCTCACCGCAGAAGCATACACTCACCTCACATAACTTCATCTCAAATAGCCGTCTCCTGAAACATCCATGTCCTGTCAGCATCTGCGAGACTTCATAGTCAGGCTCGACCCACGCCGAGTTGAGCCGAGCCAGCACGTCCGGGAAGTACCGATGCAGCTCTCTTCCCCTATCCTCACCTTCCCATCTCAGTTGCCATTCGGCAACTGTCTCCTCCGAAATTTTAATTTTCTCCCTTCTGAGCTCATCCCGAGGTAGATGACGTAGATCATCTATTCTGCCAGCCCGTTTCACTTCAAGATCTGCCGGTAGCACCTGTGCCAGCACTCGCCGGGAGCGCTGCTGTACCAACCGAGCGGTACGCCTTCGTTGGGGCAGGTTCAAAAGCTTGCCAAGTTCTTAATGAAGACACTCCTAACAGCATTCGTGGACGGCTGCCGCCACCTTCTCGCAACATTTCCAGGCATATGTGGCGGTGGCCACATGCCTTGAGCAAAGCGACCTTAAGGGCTCCTGGGTGTATCTCACTCCCCAGGTGGGAGGCCGAGACGCGCGACATCTTCTCCTCGAATGCAGCTGCAGTTTTCCCCTAATGGGACTGTGTATGCTGTGAAAGTTTCTGACTCTGCATCAAGCAATTCACAATTGTTCCTGGCGACGGCAATGTTCTCGGACTCCGATCCTCGCAGGCTCAAATCTGGTCGGTGGCTGTCCTGGAACACCCTCAGCGACATGGTACATGACTTAGAGGAGAAGCCAGATTTGTTCCTCTCCGGACCTTCATTCGGCGTTTATCCTCAGTGCCAGCGTGCTGGAGGCGCAAAGTGCCTCTATGCCAGAGCCCTTGAGTTCGACTCTAAGAGGATGCCAGTGAGGTCGTCCGCATATGCGACCAGGGTGCACGTACCCAGGCGGGTATGGCAGCGAATCAGGTCGTCCATGAGTAGATTCCACAGTGAGGGTCCTTAAAACCGAGGCCCTGCGGGCAGCCCACGCAGTCTTCCACACCACGCCATTTCCCTTACGCCATAAACCCACTCTCTCGCCTGTTGCGTGAAGTAGATTTTCACTAACATGCGATAGGACACAGGCATCCCCGTGCCTTGCTTCTTTGATGGTGAGAATCATGGGCCACCATGTTGTCAAAGGCACCCGGAGATATCAAGAAAATAGCTTGTACGTGTACTTGCTATGGCTGGTGGCTGCCAAATATCCTGAAGGGTCTTTAGGCCGTTAGTGCTGACCGACCCTTTGTGAAACCGTGCGCTGGCATGGTGACATATTGCACGTGAAAGTGAGGGTGCACATCACGCGAGCATGACCCGCTCAAGAATCTTGCCCAGAACGGAGAGAAGCTATGATGGGGCGATATGCTTTGGGATCAGTTAGCGCCTCTTGCCATTACCTCCTTTCGGCAGGACAGCCTTCCGTCCTTCCACACACCTCAGGAAATATTCCTCCTCCACGCAAAGTCCGAAAAAAAATACGTGTTGAAGCTCGGAGTTAAATGGAGAGCCACACGGCCATGCTTAACTATGCGGGCAGTGATCCCATCGATACCCGGTGCCAGACAGGTAAGTCCTTTGACTATCTTCTGCTCCAGATTACGGTGCTTAATTTGGGGGCAGCTTCACCAGAGGGGGAGCAGGCGGCCAGCAAACGGATCTTCCGATGGTGAGTCGTGTCCAGGGACGCATTGTCGTCGGTAACTGTAACTGCAATTCATGTTGTGTATAATCCTACGTACCCCGCTTGGTCCTCTCCAAAAGCTTGGTGCCGAAGATGATGCGGTGGAGTCTCAGCCTCCCACTAGCGGCTCTATAGGCTAGTCCCCAGGGATCCTGGTTGCCACTGTTCGCAAGCTCGCGGAAAAAGTCAAACTGTGCCCCCATCATCGCACACCTATACTTGCTACGGTGGGAGTGGAATCTCTTTTTCGCACCCTATCATGGCCTCAACCCCCTTTTCCCAAGCGACTGCCAGGTTTTTCTTAATTTATTATTTTTCCGCATAGAATCTAATGTGGGTGTCCACCATTATATCCTCTGTTACGCTTCCTGTCTCCACATGTGCCCAAACATTCCATAGCCGTCTGAGAGACTATCCTTGTAACAAACTCCTCATGGCCTTTGTTTGCAGGTTGCTTCTCCACCCATGCGTCCTACTTGTAGTGATCACCAAATGGAACCGATTCACCATTGCCTCTTTCCTCTGAACCTGCTCGGACCCTCCGATTTGGTTCCTGACAAGGCAAGCCACGCTCATCGCGCCGCCGTACGTGATAAGGATACCACGCAACTGGCCCAGGGTGCACTCCCCGCCAGTCATCGAGGCGCACTCCCCCAGATGTTAGAGTGAGGTCAATGTAAGACTCCCCACTCGCTGAGCAGTATGTAGGAGGCTGCTCGCCTGTTTGCTATACTGAGGCCTCTGCTGTAATAAAGTTCTCCATTTCCATTCGTCTTTGAGCACCATTTCTGCCCCGGCCCGCCATAGTGGCGGGAGGAAGGGAGTGCCACATTGGGGAGTGCGCATTGGAGTCCACGCCGACAATTACCCGCTGACCCCGTAGCGCTTCCAGTACTCGGCCAAGATGATGGAGGTGTTGGCTGATACAGGTGGGAGCATTGAAGTATGCACTTACCACGTACGTTGCCTGGAGCCGTTTGCTGATGTGGCACGGCCAATGCAGTGACTGGAGCCAAGGTGTGCCAGGGACCGCACCAGGATGTGCCGGAGCGCTCCCACATATGCCTGCTTGGCTCTCTTCGCACCCGCTGGGAGCAGAAGTGGTATGGGGAGCGCCCGCGCCTCCAGGCGGTCAATACGCTCCTGCACCAGGACAATGTCCAGCCCTTGCCTGCTGAAATGGCCGGCAGCTCCGTTACGCACATTGTTGCGGTAAACGGCGGAGTAACTATGACTCTCTTAAGGTAGCCAAATGCTCCTCGTCATCTAATTAGCGACGCGCATGAATGGATTAACTGAGATTCTCGCTGTCCTATCTACTACCGCCGCGTCTGGTTATCATCGCTACTTCGCCGCCGGCTCCCTGCAGACGACGGACGGCGCGAGCTATAGTAACCCCTCCGCGGTGTTACTGTTTTATTTTTTTGCTTTCTCTTTTTTTTTTTTTAGTTTAAATTATTTCTTTGGGTTAATACGTGTACTCATTTTATAAATAGTGGTGAAAGTGACATGGGGTGTTTAGTGTGTTTAGTGCTTCGTTTTTAACATTGCTGACTATATTGTACACGTGGGCACGTGTGGAGGCCATGTAACCTAAAATTTAGGTTAGTGGCGGTGAAAGTGACACGGTGTAAAAGTTTTTTGGTGCTTTGTTTGTTATAAACAAACAATCCATTTAAGGTTAGTGGTTGAACGTTGTAACTAAAATTTAGTTAGTGGCACGTGGCGGTTGACGGATAAGTGTGTGCTTACATCCGGACACTAACTGTCGACACATTGTGACATGCTTCTTGACACCGACATTTGACATTGACGCCGCTCGACATTAATCACGGTCCGATCAACAACGCAGACAATAAAGCGACAACCGACGCGTTATGGTGGAAGACAAGACGACGCCCGCCAACGAATGTGTGGAGCGTGAGGAAGAGGAGCGAAGGATGCCGAGGGAGCGTGGTCGCACCTCGGCGTTTGGTAAAAAGTGCGGCTGCTTCTCACCCTCCGCAAGCCTACGGAACCTCTCACGCTCCCGTGATCCGCCCCCCCGGGAGGTCCCTCGGTGGTAGCAAGTGCAGAGCAGTTCCTACTAGAACGGAGAAGCTGCCCCCGCAGTCACCGGAGGAAACAACGGAGACCAACAAGCGCCGGCAACTGGAGGCATCAGCGTCGAGCCTTCTGGCATCACCGGGGTCAGCTTTGGAGACGGACTCAATGCTGGTGGCGCCCGTGGAGAATGTCCTGGGTAGATAAGCAACGGTGCACACACGTGATGCATAATGGAGGCAGTATGTGGGCCAAACCAGTAAGCTCAACAAGGAGGAAATTGCTACAATCGGAGCAAACGCAGAGAGGGCTAACTGCGATTGTGGGCTGCTAGTTGCGCCGCGGTGGCTGCCGCTGAAAGGAAACTCTTGAAGCGGCGCAGAAGGCCCTGGCACAGCAGGCCAAGTCCTCCAAAAAATCAGATCAGCCAAGCGTGTCCTATGTGCGGCCACACACCTCGAAATTGGGACGCAAAGCGCCACCGTAGACAGTGCCGCGCCAGGGTCCGTAGCAGTTTACCCCGGCTGAAGACCTTCCCATAGAAGAGTCCCCTTGAAAACAGCAGCCGATACCAAATAGTTGAAGCTGTTATACCAGCAAAGGCAGGCATAACAGTCCAAGGCATGAGGCCTTGTGGCCGGGGGTATTATAGTCCACACGGCTCAGCTACAGCGGAAGCCCTCTTCAGAAGGCTATCCCCTCCTACCCTTCAAGTTGCGGACCCAAAGGACAGACTGCCGCTATCTCTCTTTCGCCGAACAAACTGAGAAATTTGAGGACATTCTGCAAAACCTGCACGAGCAGAACTCTAGAAGGATCCAGGGTGGAGCCTGCGAGTCCTTGAAGAAGGACATAAGGCCGCTCCTTCAGGCGCCAGAGTGGGGCAGGCAAACAGGTGCATGGTATGCCAGGTGACACTTTGCGGAAGCACCTGGTAGACCTGGGGCGTCTGTACATCGCGGGAGGTAGAGGTCAACGACTACCTTGGGGTTACCTGCTGCCGAAAGTGCCGCAGCAATTTGGCCACCCGGAAAATAATATTGCAAGGCCAAGACGCGCAGACTTGTGGCCGCTGGGAAGACGGTCAAATGAAAAATGAAAAAAAAATCAAACAGACAGCGACGAGCACTGTCTCGCGCAACGTGCAAAAAAGTTTGCACGCAAGGGTGCAGAGGGCCACACACAAACTCAACGCCCGGAATGTCCAGCTCGGGCCTGCACGCCGAGACAGGGGAATTGAATGCGTGATAAATTATGGATAATCCAGCAACGTCCAAAATAAAGATCGGGCAACTAAACCAGCAGGGCCTGGCGGCAGCCACGCTGGAGCTGCCGGCCATTTCCCACCTGAGCAAGGGCTGACATTATCCTGGTGCAGGAGCTGGTATTGTCGCCTGGAGGCCTTGAGAGCGCTCCCATAAGCCACTTCTGCTCCCAAAGCGGGAGCAGAGAGCCAAGCAGGCATATATATGTGGGGCGCCCGCTCATCACAAAGCCAGGTCCCTGGCACACCTTGCTCCAGTCACCGCATTGTGTGCCACATCAGCTTTAAACGGCTCGGCAACGTACGTGGTGGCGTGCATACTTCCGCATTCCCACAAATATCAGCCAACACCCTCCACCTTGGCCGAGTACCGGAAGCGCTACGGGCCGCAATTGTCGCGCGTGGACTCCAATGTGTGCACTCCCTTAATGTGTGGCACTCCTTCCTTTCGCCACTCATTATGGGCCGTGGGGCCACAAATAGTTACCTCAAAGACGCACATGCGGAAATGGAGAACTTTATTATAACCAGAGGCCTTCGGTATAGCTAACGACCTCCGAGCAGCCTCCTACATTTACCGCTCAGCGAGTGGAGTCTTTTACATTGGACCTCACTCTGACATTCCAAGGAGTAAGCGCCTCGATGACTGGCGGTGCACCCTGGGAGTGCCAGTTGCAGTGACCATCGCCTCATCACGCACACGTGACGCGTGCGGTGAAAGCGTGGCAAGTATTTTATCAGGAACCGTCGGAGGGTCCGGAGCAGGGTTCCGAAAGGGGCGTAGATTGGGATCGGTTCCAAATCGGCAGATCCACTATAGAGTAGGACGCCAGATTGGAAGCAACCTTGCAAGCAAGGTATGTGAGGAGTTTACAAGGATAGTCTCTCAGACGGCTATGGAATGTTTAAAGCCACACAGGGAGACAGGAAGCGTAACAGAGATATGAATGGTGGACACCCACATTAGATTCTATGCGTAGGAAAATGAATAAATTAAGAAAACCCGGTGGAGTCGCTTAGAAAAAGGGTTGAGGCCATGATGATAGAGATTGCGAAGAGATTCCATGCACCCCACCGTAGCAAGCATAGGTGTGCGATGATGGGGGCGCCAGCTTGACTTTTCCTTCCGCGAGCTTGCGAACAGTGGCAACCAGGATCCCTGGGGACTAGCCTATAGAGCCGCTAGTGGGAGGCTGAGACCTCCACCTAACATCATCTTCGGCACCAAGCTTTTGGAGGGACAAGCGGGGGACGTAGGATTGGCTATGCACAACATGGTGCAGTCACTATGCCCCGACGACAATGCGCCGTCCCCTTGACACGACTCACCATCGGAAGATCCGGTTTGCTGGCCGCCTGCTCCCTCTGGTGGAAGCTGCCCCCATCGCGCGCCATCTGGAGCGGTAATACCAGTCAAGGACTTACCTAGCACAGCACCGGGTATCGATGGGATCACTGCCCGCATAGTTACATGTGTGTGGCCTCAGCGCCCGGAGCTAACGCGTATTTTCGGACTTTTTGCGCGGAGGAGGAATATTTCCTGAAGGTGTGGAAGGCGACGGAAGGCTCATTGTCCTGCCGAAAGGTAATGCAAGCCGCTAACCGATCCCAAAGCATAGTCGCCCCATCAATACGCGCCTCTCTCCGTTCAAGATTCTTGAGCGGGTCATACTCGCGTGCACCCTGCTCGCGCGATATGTCACCATGCCAGCACGGTTTCACAAAGCGTCGACATCAACACTAACGGCCCTAAATAAAGACTTCCCTTCAGGATAGCGCCTGCAGTCACCTTTCAGCCATAAAGTAAGTACGTAAGCTATTTTTCTTGGACATCTCCGGTGCTCTGACAACGCATGGTGGCCCATGATTCTCCAACAAAAGCCAAGGCACGGATGCTCCCCATCGTCTACATCGCATGCTGATGAGCCACTTCACCAACATGAGTGGTTTTTATGTGGGAAATAGCGTGGTGTGTGGAAGATCGCGACGCGGCTACCTGCAGGGCTCGGCTCTTGTGGGGACCAGGGACCCTCACTGTGGAATCTACTCATGGACGACCTGTTTCGGCTGCCATACCCGCCTGGAGTACACCTGGTCGCATATGTGAGGACGACCCTCACCAACCTCCTTGCAGTCGAACTCCAGGGCTGGCATAAATACTCTCTTTGCCCAGCACGTTCGGCACTGGCCGCCGAATGGGGTCGGAGGAAACTGTTCGCTTCTTCCTCTAAGTCATGCGTACCATGACGCTGAGGGTAAGTTACCGACGGCCACCGATAGTTCGGCCCCTGCGGGATCGAGTCAGGAACAAGCGTCGTAATATAGGGCTTGGTAGTGGTGCTTGGATGCAGGTCAGAGCTTTCACGAGCATGCACAGTCCATTGGGGAGAGAGCTGCAGCTGCGTTCGGGAAGATGTCGCGCGTCTCGGCCTCCACCTGGGGGGTGAGATACAGGGCCCTTAAGGTCCTTTATCAAGGTACATATGTGGCCACCGCCACATATGCCGCAGGGTGTTGGTGGCGGCGTACGTCCACATATGCTGTTAGGAGTGTCTTATTAAGAACACAACGGCAAGCTTTGAACCTGCTAACGAAGGCGTACCGCTCGGTTAGTACAGCAGCGCTCCCAGTGCTAGCTGGAGTGCTACCGGCAGATCTTGAAGTGAAACGGGCTGGCAGAATAGATGATCTACGTCATCTACCTCGGGATGAGCTCAGAAGGGAGAAAATTAAAATTTCGGAGGAGACAGTTGCCGAATGGCAACTGAGATGGGAAGGTGAGGATAGGGGAAGAGAGCTGCATCGGTACTTCCCGGACGTGCTGGCTCGGCTCAACTCGGCGTGGGTCGAGCCTGACTATGAAGTCTCGCAGATGCTGACAGGACATGGATGTTTCAGGAGACGGCTATTTGAGATGAAGTTATGTGAGGTGAGTGTATGCTTCTGCGGTGAGGAGGATGAGAGTATGGAGCATGTGTTGTTCGAGTGTCCCCTCTATAGGGAGCCTCGGCTCGAGATGATGGATGGGATCACTCGCGAGGAGGCAGGACCAGTTTATTATCCGGACCTGGTGTCCTGTGAAGCCAATTTTCGGCGGTTTCGGGCCTTTGTGCGCAAGTGGCACAAGCGGAGGCTGGAGCTGGAGTTAGAGGCAACTGGAGCAGGCGACGACGAAGTGGACTCGTAAATGTGGCGTCGGCAAAAAATGCAGGATCGCTAGAGGCCGCCCCAAGAAATGGGGAGAGGGCCAGAAAAGGGACGGAAAATAGAAATTTGTAGGGCAAGAAGAGGTGTAATGGTCAGCTGTCAATGCAGGCCAACACCGCCCGCGTTTCGGACCATATAGCTTTAAAGCTGGTGGGTCCATGAGGTGGTGGTGGGTTTGTCCCTATACACTTCGACGACTTCGCGTTCGACCGGACTTCGCGTTCGACCGCCGAGGCGTGCGGACGTGCGAGCGCTCTCGCAATTTCAACGACGGTTGACGTGGAAATTTTAATAATCTATTTCACGAACTACACAAGTTCTGTGCGTGTTTTTAAGTGTTGTGCATTACTATTTGTATTAATAATAAAAGGACTATAAAATAATACAATAGTAACGTGTATGTGTACGTAATATTAAAGTGCACGTGGCGGATAACCTATACGGTGTACTCCACGTGTGTGTTTCAAAGTGTTGTGCATCATCTCTTTGGAATAATATTAAGGTACTGTACATTTATATTATATTAACGCTTCAGGAAGTGCCCTGAAAGTGCACGTGGTGTATAACCTGTACGGTGTACGCCACGTGCCAATTTGAGACGTTGTCGTGCCACCTGTCGGTTGTCACCTGCTTGCTGCCAGCTGTCACTTGTTAGTGTCAGTTGTCACTGTCGGTGTCATCGTCGGTGACAGAAGGGTAGGGTTGCCGACATAATGTCGGCAGATAGCGATGAAGATTCCTTCCAGAGGGCGTTAGGGCGCTTTCAGGATGCGGAGGAGGGCGCGGGGTTTGCCCCACGCAAATCTCTAGCGCGCACCCCCCCGCAGGGGTTTGGGGCAGCTGAAAGAGCGGGCGGAGAGAGGCCCAGGGTGGTTTCCCCGCAGTACGCTACCCCGTGTGGGGGTCCGGCCAAGCGTCCGCTCTCCTCCCCTCTTGAGGCGGAGAGTTCGGCAATGAGGAGAAAGACGGGAAAGGGGGAGGGGGCACCCCCTGTAGCAGGAATTTTAACGTGTGCCCCTCCCCCCACAGAAAAGGCGAATGTCGAGACGGAAAGGGCGGAGGAGATAGGGGATAGCTACCTGGAGGAGGCGACGGTGGCTAGCCTCACCGGACTCGCTACCCGCGCGACACAGGGCATCATGGACGCAGTACGTGCGAAGACTTCGCGCCTAAATAAGGACGAGGTGGCGGCAATCGGAGCTCATACAGAGCGACTGGGAGCAGTGATCGCGCATCTGGCTG
>JAKGSA010002081.1:0-12235 GCA_033558755.1 Philaethria dido
ACAAGTAAGCTTAATATTTGAAATCTTCATTTTATTATATTATAAGAAAAATGCCAGTTAGGACTGTACATGGATGGTTGTGGATTCGATTCCACCAGGACAACAATATTTTTTTATCTGACGCATTGACCGGGATCCATCTCTGAGTAACCATAGGCAATTGCTCAGAGATGGTCACCGGTCAATGCGTAGGAGCTATGGAACATATGGAAAACGAAAACAGGGCTATGGAATGGAGTTTGGATGGACTAAGTACTGGGATATTGATTGAGACTACCGGACGTCCGCCTTTTCAACAGTCTCAAATTGAATTATTATTATTATTATATATACAATGACAATTAATTTACTTTTATAATGGTTTTCTGTCTCATACTCGACTACATATTCTGCAACTATCTCTCTCTAACTACTAGCATCATACTGCAATACATTTCATGACTTTTTCATTCTAATTCAAGGTTAAGCAATCGAATTAATGTCTGGCAAATTAATTTTAAGTTTTTTTATCTTTAAATAACATAATATTAAAGTTAGATATTATAAAATATTTTGAAATTTAAAAAAAAAAAAAGAAAAAAATCGCGTATGGCACATAATTAGCAATGTCAAAAATGTCTGGCAATCAAAAAGGTATGTCAGGTAGACTTATTTAAAAACAAAAAAATGCAAATTACGCCTCTTAAAATGTTTTTAAAATCCAGGATTATTACCTGGACAGGTAGGATGCGCATTAATGAACGCAACCGCTACCGCCAGCCAGGTAGGCCAGACTTCAAACGAAAGAGCAAGAAGGACGACATATCACAAAATCAGCTGACCTAAAATTCTTTCTCGAAAACGTTCCTAGCTCCTATACTCTAAATAGCATGCGTCAGTAGAGCGGGATATACATCTGGTGGGATTTTCGCCTGTGCCAAAAAAAAAGCCTGAGGAAGCCGGGCCAACCGTGCCTAGGGTGAAGGAACTATAGCCGACTGAAATTTTTCTTCCACCATACGACCCTGACGAAAATTACGAGACAAGGAATGCCGCCTTCATTCATCTGCGCGAGCGAGTGTAGAAATGGGCGTCGTGATTCTATCAAATGTGTGAGACCTGGGACGACGTCAAGGAGAACCCTCTCAATAGTTTGCATCTACGAAAAGGTTCTACGAATTGTTTCGAGATATGATGTTCGGTTACGTATTGCTTCTTCATTGAATTTTTATTCCGCTCTAGTAAGACAAAGCGTTGAGTACTGGCATTCAACACATAATGTTTCGAATGCAGGCCAGAAAATTAAGAGGGGAGTGTCGTGCTAATAAATTTTTCTCTGCCTTATATAGCGTGGGCGTGAAGCTGAAAAAAGGAAAGAATAAAGAGTGCAATTTTGTTTCTGAACTAAGAAAAAATATATGGCAACATGCACAAGACAATGGTTATTTCGTTTATATACATGAAAAAAATTCTAATAGCAAAAATGTTTAAGTTTTTAATTCAATTTACGAGAAGTTAATGCTTTAATTCAAGTATTCTAAGCTTGTGAAACGTAATTAAATGCAGAATACTGTCACAATCTGGACCACGTCATCTCATGAAAATACGACGTTTTTGCATCTTGGGATATTTATTATTCACTTCCCACTTCATAACTTCCCTAGCAGGGTAGTCAGAGAGAACGGAGCGCCAAACGCTAGGTCCTGCGCCTCTTTCGCCTGAAATCCACAGTCATTAACCTCTTCATGCATGCTCTCCGGGGAGTTGTCATGTTTTACGTGACCTTCCTTCAGTATCATTGATACTGTATTCTCGAGTTAACCATTTTCTGAGGTTCTCCCCCTGCCTCTCTTACCGCGCACCTTTGTTTCATATATTTATTATTCTATTACATAATTTTATGGTAAAAGCATAATATATACGTAAATTTTTAAGTCTTATAATTTACACAGTTGATATCATTTAAACAAAATATAAGTAAAATTAGGCTTTTTATTAAAAATGTAAATATTATAACCTTAGTAATTTGTACTATGGGCGATCAAAACTGATTAACAAATTGAGGCACAACTTCCAACTTTGTGGACAAAGAAATAAATTTACCAATAGCTTTGTGTGTTCATGGCTAAACGGAACACGGCTTAAATTTGGCTCTCTATCACGCGCTGATGAGAGGATGAAAGGGCAATTTGGATTTAAAATTACACCAACGCTTTTAACTTCAGCGCCAAATGAAATCATATTTCTGTATGCATATTGGAATATGCTTCTGCAAACTTTCAATTAAACCTTATAGTAAGATTAACCTGAAACGCAGTGTATAATAACTGGCATTAGTTATTATGTGTGTGCTTATGTTGATAAAGAAGTAAGTATGGGTTAAGCTTTTCTTTTGTAACAGGGTAGGCAGATGAAACCTGAGAACCATTTCGTTCCTCGTTTTGTTCACCACTTTCCGTCAAACTTGAGGGCATTTAGTCTGAGTGGGTGGAACTCAACCTTTGCTGCCTTGTTACTAAACCCAGGAAATGAAATTTTACATATCCTGGGTGGGAATCAGACCACAATCTATCGTTTACAGTCGCACGCTTATTGCCTTTGCGCCACGTCAGGCGTTATTAGGCTAAAAAAAAAGTTTATTTTTGATATTATTACAACTGTCAAAAATAATTAAAAGGTGCATACTCGTATAATGCTTACGAAAACAATTTTATCAAATTAGAGCAGACAAACAAGGCAAGTGCCAAGACTAGCGATTAAGATCTTTTAGCGTCTTTTAATGATACCATTAATTTGCTTTAACCGTCTAAATTACGGAATATTTACATTTGCCTTAAAAAATAACTTAATCGAAAAAGTTATTTGGATCATTTTAATGAATTCGTGAAAGTTTTCAACTTAGCTTTGAGAGCTTTGTAATCAGTTGACTTTTAGCAGTGACCAACATTTGTAATGAGATTAAAAGTTTGTTCCTCTTTATTCGCATTCTTTGTTAAAGTATTATATCACATCACTTTGAGCTCTAAATATATATATTTTTTTGTTCTAGTGGATTTTTTCTTTTGTTACGGCTATTGACTAATATCATTATAGCCCTCATAGAGCACTTACCATTAACTTTGAAGAATTTCACTTACATCACTTGCTGTGCCCACTAATTAATGGCAGAACATCGTTGCCGAGGAAATTAATTACCGTGCGTAGGTTCTAGGAGCAGTCCTTGTAAGGACGGCTTATAATTACAAAAACATAGGATTACTCTTACTCTCACGACTTTTAAAGAACTTTATTGTTTGTTTCTGTACCTACATTGTTTTGGAAATATAGCAATTTACTGTAGATGGTGTACTTCAGTGAAAAAATATAATGTATATCAAAAATTAATTCTTTTTTTTTGTTATTTTTAAAAAATTTTAAAGTGTTGGTCACTCACACTTAAACAAAAAAACATATTTAGAAAACGTATGTACAAATTTGAACGCAGCGGGACTCGAACCCGCGCCTCTTGGAAAGCGAATGCATGCTTAGTGGTCAAGAGCAGTTGGACGGTTCCAAGAGGCGCGAGTTCAGTCCCACGTAAATACCATACAGTTTTCTAAGCTATGTTCTTTATTGTTGTTCTGTCTTGTTTTTAGTTTTAATAACATATACTATTTCAAATTCATATTTAATCGAGAGGTGTTATATATTTCACTTATTTAATATATTTTATATACATATGTATTCGACATGCCAACTATCCGACGTAACACCTCTTGAAAAATGGGAGGATTTGTGTACATATGACTCGTCCTGACACAATTGTCAATATATAGGTACAACGTTTATAGCATTTGTGAAATTGCTATAAAAGAACATAAAATTATAATAAAATAATTATGGAATTTATAAATGAAGAATAAAGAAGTATATTACGTTGTAAATGTATATTTAAAAATGTTAATTTAAAAAGAGGTTATATTGATAGAAAAAACGTGCGGAAGCTGGGATCTCGCAAAAAGAGACCGCCTTGCAAAGAGAGAAGTGTGGAGCCTAGGACTTGGCTTAAGTATGGGGTTTAAGGGCCTCTGTAACGCTCAACGCACATCTTTTGTTTTAATTTTTTAGACAGGCGACAACGAGGTTTTAATTTTAGAAAGTTCAGTAACTAACTCCGGAAGTACATTATAATCATACTGCCATATGAAATATTTAATGAAAATATATTTATTATAAAACAATTTATTCCATCAATGCCTTATTCCATAAGTACCTACATAATAAGCAGCTTCACGCTGTATCCTGCACATAACCAAGATAGGCAGAACTTAGTGTTAAGACACTCCGTCCTCTTTTAACATTTCCGTTCTCCACTTTCCGCCGGGAGGCATTACATGCTGCGTGGCGGGACTCAATGCCGCGCTTTGCCTTGTTACCAGAGCGAGGAAACGAAAATACTAAATATTATTTAATATTTTTTTATTTCCTGGAGTGAAATCAACCCACAACCTGTCGCATTTGCAATTGCACGTTTGTGGCATCCACGGCTTAAGACAGACCTCATAATAAGTCACTTTACAATGAATTTTAAGATTTTGTATTTAATTCGAAATCTAACTTTTTCTCGCGTATATTTTAAAAGCACGTAAAATTTACGACTATATGCCTAACTTAAAAGTACCTGCAGGACAATATTATAGCAAATTATGAGAGCAATAAATTTCCTCTGTTCCGCGGAAGAAAGATCATTGTAATGCGAACTTAAATCATTTTTATTAACTTGAAAATGTTAAATTTATACACCACGCCTGCTGTAATTTGATTTAAAATTTTTATAAAAATCGTAAACGTACATCATTTGTATTACATTTCTACTGTTCTATAAGGTTTGTAATATATTCTATTTTATATTTTTTTATTATTATAGTACATATTATTTCTTAAGGCAATGTCGAAAAAAAATATTTACCCAGGTACGTTACAGCTTTTCACCAATCTAAAAGTTGCTCGCTCGCGCGCGAGCATCCACTGAAGAAGCAGGACGTCGATTACTGAATACTCAGTGTTAAGAATTTTGTTTAAAATTAGAAATGTCTACAAATGTGCATAATAATATTTCAATAAGTGATGTTTACAACATTGTGCTTGAACTGCAGAATAAAGTGTTATCACTAGAAGAGATTATATTGACTCAAAATAGTCTTATTATCAAAAGTTATTGCAATCGCCAAATGTGAACTCAGTGGGACCGTTAGCAGTAAACAATGCTTCATCATCGGATACGTCACAGCTGCAACGGCCAATCCGAGAAGCTCGCCTTCGAGCGCAATCGGCGCTCGCCGTGACGCTCGGAAAGAGACTCGGAAGGGTGGCAAGAAGCGAGAAGCAGCACGTCACCGTCACCGCCAATGGCGCCCATCCTGGCGAAGCGCGCTGCTACTACGGCAAATGATGTACCCAGACCGGTCTGCGCGACAACGACTCGTTCTGCACTGCCGCCGCCGCCGTCTCCAGTCCGACACGATGACTCATAACGCGCATTGCTATGACGCTGAAACTGATTTGGACCAAGGTAACAAATAATAGACGTCGCCGCTCTGTACCGGCAAATGCTACGCGCGGCACAGCCACGACTTCAGTTGTTTGAATGCACATTGACAGCTGCTGAAGGAAGTCCTACTTGCATTTTGTACTATGTAAAAGTAGGAACTGAAGTGAAGAGGTGGTCGCTTATTTACTTTTAACATATGTCCCGAGGACAAATGTGCAGCCGAGAGCCCACTTTCAGGCACGTGGTGATTATGCGTCATTTTAAGTTAACTGTGCCTGCAAAGAATAGAGAGAAATATATGTCGGCCGACAAATGGTCTGACGGTATTATTATGTATTAAACCGTGGCGATTTCGTCAGCCAAAACGGGCTGACAAGGCTTAAATATAAAACTTTACTCGGTATTCTGCCAGAATGTTGGGGTTTACGCTCCAAACTGGACGAATGCAAAAATCCATCCTGGCGAATCGGCCGACATCTATGCTTTTACTGAAACATTCTTGGTGAGCTCTGTCAACGACGCGGAAGTGTTCCCGACCGGATACAATGTAGGCGGGTGCGCCGCGACCGTGCACATGATGCAGGTGGGGAGGACTGCTGCTTGCAGTCAGGACACATATACGGTTAAGCTTAGATCACCCCAGTCGACGAATTTTGACACGAATATGGAAATTTTTAATTACCACTTAGTAAATTTAAAATTTAACAATGTCATTTTGTGTTGTATATATTCCTCCGAATTCAAGCGAGAGACTTATATTTAAATACCTTTGCGGTTATAGAAAATATGGTTACTGCATATTTTAAATTAGATATTATTATTAGTGGTGATTTTAATCTCAATTCTTGTAATCAGAAATTGCGAATGCAATATAACTGTATGTTAAATTATTGTAATTTAAAACAACATAACACGGTGATGAATGTCTATGGTTCGATGTTAGATCTGGTTCTGGAAGTAATCTGAGCGATGAGCTGGTAACTGTGAGAGTGGCGATGCCGATCCCGTAGTGCGACCTGGCAACTACCACTTCCTCCGTTGGCCGTGTCATTAAAAAGTGTGAGGCCGGCGAAGTCATGGAACTATTCTAGGCGCGTGTCTTGTTCTCCACACCGCGATGATGTGTTGAAACAGTGGAATTTCCATAAACTGACTTTCAGATGTTATATGCCTCTATTGCTGCTATAAAATGGGATGGGGTTTGTATACATCCACGGATGTCGATACTGCTGTCCAATGTACTATATACATTAATTATTAATTGTCTCGATGAGTCGGTCCCTATTAAGAAGCGCCCGAGATCGCTTCTTCCTGGTATCAATATCCCAATTGGTACTTCCCACCTGACATAATAAAAAAACATAAAAATAAATATTTTCATTTAAAAAATACAAACAGTATAATTTAGAATTTAATAAAGAAATGTTTAGATATTATAGAACACTTGTAAAAAGCAAATAAGTATGACATACAATAATTATATAATTAATACGGAACGTCAATTAAAGAATAATCCCCGGTCCTTCTGGAAATTTGTAAAGCTCAGCGGTGTGGGAGACAGTGTATTGGCGGGCATATGTTTATCAGGAGATAAAGTGACCGGAATAGATCGCGACCAATGCCTTACGCGAGTATTTCAGTCTGTATTCCTGTCAATACACCCATGCTGTCCAGCGAACGAGGCGGAAGGCGCGAGACTGCAGGCTCGTCATCGCGTGTCGCAGTGGACATTGTTGACTCGCGTGACGTCTTACGCTGTCCGTAGCTTAAAAGCACACTCCTCCGCAGGTCCCGACGGCATACCGCCATTTGTAGTAAAAAGACTGTGTAAATGCTTTATTACAACCATTATTGTTTATTAATTTAGCACTAACTTCTGAAACGTATCCCCACAGTGGAAGAGGTTTTCACGGAGGTAGTTCCCATACCGAAGGATGGTCCTAAATCGTCTGGCCAGTGAACTACAGACCTGTAGCCATACTATCGGTGTTTGGTAAAGTATTTGAAACAATTTTAAACCGTCACATCACAAATCAAGTCAAAAACCTGATATGTGATGCACAGCAGGTTCAGAGCAGGACTGTCGACGGCAACTAACCACATCAACCCAACTTTACCGACTACACACACTGACGCAAATGGACTATAAAAAGCAGGTCGACGCGGTCTATTTTGATTTTAAAAAGGCGTTTGATCGTGTCCCATAATGATGTATTGCTTCCAAAAAAACTCTCAGCCATCCGGTTTCACTCGCGGACTGTTAAAATCTATTTACTTGATTACTTTTCTAATCGTCCAGCAATATGTGCAACTTGAGAATTTCCGTTCTGAACAGTACAACACCTGTTCGGGCGTAGTCAAGGAGTTCAATCTCGGAGCACGCTGTTTTAATTATGATAAAACGACCTGCCCAAAGGTTGTACAGACCTCGGAATGCCTCATTTTTGCTGACGACATAAAACTGTTTTTGGGCGGTGATAGTTCTGCTGATTGCGAAGAAGCGTTGCAAGAAGGATGTAGATAGTGTGGTGAAATGGAGTAGGGGATAATCAACCTTGAGCTCAATACGGCTAAATGCAACACAATTACGTTCACTCGTTCCTACTCACCTGTTTCACACATATGGTACAACATAGGTGGTAATCCTCTTACGCATGTGTCAACAGTCCGGGACTTAGGCTTAACGTTTAGATACAAAACTAACGTTTAATACTCCCCATAACTGAGATCTGCTGCCGAGCTTATAAATCTCTTGGGTTTGTTATGAGACAAACTTCTGGGTTTCAAGATAGGAATACTATCATTAGTTTTTGCAATTCTTATGTGCGGAGCCTATTGGAATATAATGATATCATATGGGATCCTCATGAGTACCTACAAACTCATGATGATAGAAGAGGAATCAAAAAAGTTTGCCCGTTATCTTTATAAAGGATGTACGGATATTATCCTTTTTCTATATCCATCCTTTTTGTAGGGAGGCATGGTTGGTAGTAACACCCTTTGGAACTAAGGCGAAAGTGTTCAAATTCCATGCACCCCTATTTCCTTCTAATTAGCTTTGGGGAAAATTGACAACTCTTCGCTCTACCAGCTAATCGCTGTCATTCGTGCGGGCGCACCGGCTGACGATTGTTAAGGCTGCCCTCTGTGCGCACGCGGGCTGCCCTGCTCTGCGCCCACCTGCAAGCTTTGAGCCATAGCACCAGTAACCTGGTTGCCAGGAATCGGATATTGATCATGTTTTGTATGAGTGTAAAGGCATTTTTAAGAAATATATGTATAGGTATTAAGTAAATAGAAAGTTTTAAGTTTTCTTTGTAACCACTAACATATCTTGTTGGCCTTTGGCTTTGCTGTAAGTACAACAGAATCTTACCTAACAATAATAAATAAATAAATAAAATAAATAAATAAAGCACGGCGTTTGGTTCCCAATCACTTATCACACACAATAATAACCTCGGAGTTCGGACCACAGGCATGAACTTCTGCCTGACACTGAAAAATTGAAAAAGAGCCTTCATTCTAGAAAGAAAAAGCAACAGCATAGCTAATAACAAAATATATTCGCACTAGTTTGTTACCCTTCTAATTTCCCGGCTCGTCGTCAAGAACGGTCATACTTCCTGTACATATTATCGTGTATACTGCCTATATGCGTTAATTTATGAAGGAGCTTTGAAATGGCTAGACTTCCTTTTTTGACCAATAAATATAGATTTTTTCAAAATATTTGCGGATTTGGCTTAACGAAAATAGTCTATGTCCTTCTTAATATCTCGAAAATAATATTGTATACAGTTCATGTGATAATTGGATTTGAGTAGTTGTGGCGTGAAGACGTAACAAGAGCAAAATTTCATTCATAATATTGGTAGAGATTGGCGGGATTATGGTTGACCAAGAAATACAACTTACAAGGCTGGGTAAATTAATTTCAAATAAGTGATCAGTACTACTATGTGTATATAGCAGCCGTCAAAAATGATTTTAGCATTAATGAATAGAAGAGGCCGGATGTCACTTTAGTTACATTATATCGCTCAGTACATTTCATGAGGCGTGCTTGTAGTTCAATGAGTTTATAGGCATTTTGGTACATTTCGGTAACAATAGAGTTGTAAGCTATGAACTTTCTATATATTTTTTCAGCTTCACGCAGTATCCCGCATAGCAAAGAAGAGAGACTCTTGTGTGTCACTATGTTATTCCTCACACTGTCCTAGTTCGAGACATTTCGTTAGTGTAGTTTCACCACTTTCTACTTTGGAATCGGACCCTCAGAAACTCGCCTCACAGTTAAACTGTCCGCGAAGTCTGCGTCATGATGCCTATTTAATCCTATTATTATAATGATAGCAAAGAGATTTATGTATATTTAAACCGCCGCGTAAGGTACGTAGCCGCGTAGACATAGCGTAGACACATACGTGACTGACTTAGCAATGCATATATGTAACAATTTAAATAAAGGGTTATGTACATAATATGTTTTGTCAACGTAATGTACTTCTAATAAATTATCATAATAAAAAGAAATGACCAGCACATCCTGCACTTTCTACCCACATAAAGTATATAAATAAAAATTATAATTATGCTAAATTGCACATACTTTTTTTTTTCTTTTTGTGTATAATTTTTCGTAAAAAAGATGTAAAGTTTCTTAATTCATGTGTTACTATTTTTTTCAAGTAGTAGGGTCACCTAGGACAGAGAACCTAGAATTAAGACACTCTGGAATTCGAAAAATTGTGTATTGTTTGGTGGAACTCAGGCCGCATTTATCTCACCGGAGCAGAGGTGAAATCACAGCAACAGAAAATATAAATATTTGCTTTGAGTGGAATCCAGATCACAACCACTCGGTATAGTCAAAGGCAGTGTCTTATTGCGCTACAGTAACCTAATATTAATATATACAAGATTATTTTACACTTAAATTCAAAAGCGTTGTTTTCATATTTAGATACAGTTGGTATTCTGGTCGCAGAAGCAGAGTGGCGCAGTGGAAGCGATGCTGGGCCCATAGCAGAGGTCCGTGGATCGAAACCACGCTTCCTTTTTTTTTTTTTTTTTTATGGAAAGGACAAGGCAAACGAGCGTTCCGGGTCACCTGATGGTAAATGATCCCCGCCGCCCCCACGGCCCGTGTAACCTGGAGGAGCTACAGGTGCGTTGCCAGCCTTTTGAGGTGGGAGTAGGCGCGCTTTTTGAAGTAACCATTTCGTATCGACCTGGAAAAACTGCCGCAGGTAGGCCATTCCACAGTTCAGTGGCACGTGGAAGGAATTCTTCGAAACCGCACAGTACTGGAGTGCACGCACATCCAGGTGAATTGTGGATGGTATTTAAGCTTGCTTGGCGTACTGGCTGCGGTTTAGAAGGAAAATCCTGCGGCAGGAATCCAAGGTCAAACAATTCCCAAGAACACTCCGCGTGATATATGCGATAGAGAACGCACAACGGGACGTCTCTACGCAACGCCAAAGTGTCAAGCCCTGCACAGATTGCCGGGTCCCCAACGATTCGAATGGCTCTGCGTTGTATGCGATCAAATGGTTCAGAAAAGAAAAGCTGATACACTGGGGTGACCAGCCCAGAGAGTGAGGCACAGATATTCCATATGAGGCCGAGACACAAGGCCTATATACAAGGGGCTTAAAACGGTGTTTTGGCGTGAAGTACTGTCTCGCTCTGGCGATAACACCCAGTTTCTTCGAGAGCCAACTTGGCCTTGCTTTCCAGATGATCGCGATACTTTGGCACTCACTCGAAACGCTAAGGCCCAACTGTGTATGCTGATACTAGGCGCGGCTTTGGGAGGTGTTCTTGAGGGAGAACTGGTGACACGACAAATGGGGTTTTCTTGGTGGTCAACGCGCAAACTTGTGTCTTCAAAGGGGTTGAATTGAACAAAAGGTTCCTTTCAGCCCATGAAGAGACATTCCCGAGGGGATGCTTCAGCGAGAAGACACAAAGGTTTTCGGCGCTCGTCAGCATTTCCGGGAAAAGACCTGCGCAGCCGGAACATACAGCGCCAAAGCGCTCTGCTATCCCCTGAAGGAGGAAATCATTTTTGATCTTTTTTTTTTTTTTTATATTTGTTTTTTTTTTTTATATTACGCCGCTGTGATCTCTTAGTAATAAGCTATAACAGTGGTTGTGAGCTCAAATTTTATGAAGGTAGTATTTTTATAGTATTCATGTTTTCCTGCGATAATTAGATATATCGTGATGTTAGGTTCAGATATTTGGTACGCATATCACTAACTGCACGCAATTTGAGACGTAGTGATACTTCACTATACTAGGTTAGTGTTTATTCCATAACATTAAAAGTAAATCACTCTTGATCAAAGGGGTCTATTAGTACGTAAGGCCGTCGTAACGCCGTGGGCTTGTGAGTGTAAAATGCGATGGTTGTCAGATCATTTCCAACATGGGGCATGGAAGGCAATTTTTGTCATTACTTTGTCTTGGTAAAATAAAGCGGCGTTGAGTTCGTTCCTAAAACATTACATCCCGAATTCGTATGGAAATCAGAGAACAGAATATCTTGACACTATGCCCTCCCTGAGTAACCGCTATATAGGATAAACGATGAAGCTAAAAGAAAAACAATATTATTTCATATTTTTATGTCAGTATGATCCAATATGTTAAAATACTCTATTAAACTGATATATATATATATATATATATATATATATATATATATAT
>JAKGSA010002081.1:12336-25731 GCA_033558755.1 Philaethria dido
TATATATATATATATATATATATATATATATATCTGTATATATGTGTGTGTGTATAGATATAATATAATGTTAAAACGTATGATTTCAATTAAAGTTTCATAAAAAGTAAATACTGCTTTAAATTTTCATAGAGGCCATGTTAGCACGGAGTAGGCCAGCGTCCGACTGTAAGCACGATTGGTTGTGTGTTCAATTCCGACTCGGAGAATAATTATATTCAAATTATTGTCATTTCTTCGCTCTGGCAAGATAAAGTGCGGCGTTAGGTTCCATCACACAATACGCAATATCTTGAATTCACACGAAAAGCAGCGAATTAAATACCACTGAAAAACACTGAAAAAATGAAAAACTGTAATTCCAGCGGAAGATGTGAGATAAAGTTAATAATAATGAAATATATTCTACTAGTTGTTATCCGCGGCTTTGCTCGTGGTCAAGGGCAGTCCATACTACATACTATCGTGTATTCTGCCTATATGCTTTAATTTTAAGGCTTTGAAGTAGGTAGACTTAATTTTTTTTGACTAATTAATATGCCTACATATTTGTTTGTCAAATGGCATACTTTTTATTAAAAAAATACTATACTTTTTTATTTAAGAAAAAGTATGCTAATGTATTTCAAAGTTTCATTCATGATAATTGGTTGAGTAATTATGGCATAAAAGTCTAACAAACAAACTTATTAGTGGGGATTATGAGTCGACATATTACTACACAGGCTCGTTAAAATAAAATCAAATAAGTAGTCGTCACTACTATGTGTACTCGTATATAGCAGCCGTCAAAAAGATTTTAGCGTTAATGAATAGAAAGGCCGGATGTCACTTTAGTTATATTATTTCACTCAGAACATTTCCGCAGAGCGTGCTTGTAGTTCAATAGTCATTTACACGCAGTTTAGTACATTTGTTAACAATAAAGTTGTAAGCTACAAGATTTCTATTATTTTTTTTCAATTTCACACTGTATTCCGCATAGCAAAGTGGACAGAGAGATTCTTGTGTTAGGATACTCTTTTCTCCTGTCACTGTCCTAGTTCGAGAGATTTCGTTTTAAGTAGCGGAACTCATCACCCACAAGTGAGAATCGAACCCATTACTACTCGCCCCACCTCAGAAACTATACCATTGCGTCATTACGCCCATTTAATTCTACTAATGTTATGAATAGAAAAGCCTATAAAAATTTAAACTACCTCGTAGAGCCGTAGCCGCGTAGACGTAGCGTAGACACGTGACTTACTCAGCAACGCATAAATGAAAATATTTAAACAGACGCGTCTGTGCGTGATATGTTTTGAACAATTAAAATGTACTTGTAATTAATTATTACAAAAATTTTTGCTTTCTCCATAGTGGCGGAACTTAAAGCTGCGTCATGTCTTACCAAAACAGGGAAATAAAAATAATTTAAATAAAATTAGTGCCCAGAGTGGAAATCGAACCTACAACCACTCGCGTATAGTCAAAGGCAGTGGCTTATTGCGCTACGGTAACCTAATATTAATATATATAAGATTATTTTTGCATAAATTCAAAAAGCTTGTTTCATATGTACATACATTCGCATTCCCGTCATAGAGCAGAGTGGCGCAGTGGAAGCGTGCTGGGCCCATAACCCAGAGGTCCGTGGATCGAAACCACGCTCTGCTATCCCTTGTAGGGATGAAATCATTTTTGATTTTTTCTTAATATTTCTTTTATTTATATTGCGTCGCTGTGATCTGTTATAAATTTTAATAGTAGTTATGAGTTTCAAATTTCTATAAGGGTAATACGAGTATTTTTATATTACTAAAGATCAAATAGCAATTGTTTAGGATTCGAAACGCATAACACTAAGATTTATCCAACGTTAAAAAAGAGTGATATGTCATTGGGTTCAGTTTCCGTTTTTTCCATAGAGAAAAAAATGCGTTAAGTTACAAAATACATTTTTTCACATTACACATTTTTTCTTGTATTTATTTTACTCAACAGAGAAAGTAATGCTAAAGCTAAAATTTTAAAAATAGATCAAATCAATTCGTCGTTTTAATTTATAAAATATATCGTGCACAGAAGCATCTATTTAAATATCGTCATATATGCCTTGCTGAGTCAGACACGTGTCTACGCTACGTCTACGCGACTACGGCTCTACGAGGTAGTTTAAATTTTTATAAGCTTTCCCATTTATAACATTAGTAGGATTTAATAGGCATTAAATCCTACTAATGTTAGGTATAGCTTCTGAGGTAGGGCGAGTAGTTGTGGGTTCGATTCGCACTTGTGGGTGATGAGTTCCGCTACTTAAAACGGAATGTCTCGAACTAGGGCAGTGAGAGGAGAACAGAATGTCTTATGACAAGGGTCTCTCTGTCCACTTCGCTATGCGGGATACAGTGTTAAGGTAAAAAAAAAATAGAAAGCTCGTAGGTTACAACTCTATTGTTAACAAAATGCACTAAAACGTTTGTAAATGACTATTGAACTACAAGCACGCTCTGCGGAAATGTACTGAGTGACATAATGTAACTAAAGTGACATCCGGCCTTTCTATTCATTAATGCTAAAATCTTTTTTGACGGCTGCTATATATTTGTAGTAGTGACAACTTACTTATTTGTAATTATTTTAACGAGTCTGGGTTGTAATTTGTCGACTTATAATAAGTTTTTTTATTCATGCCATAATTACTCAACCAATTATCCCTTAAAACTTTGTTCATATATTTTCGGAGATATTAAAAGGACAAGAATGCTTTTGATAAGGAGAATATATTTTGGTAGGCATATTTATTTGTCGAAGAAAAAATGAGAATCCTACCCACTTCAAAGTCATAAAATTAAAGCATTTAGGCGAGTATGCACGATGAAAGTATGGACTGCCATTGACCACGAGCGAAGCCGCCAAGATAACAACTAGTAGAATATATTTAATTATTATTATCTTTTTATCCTCTCACATCTTCCGCTGGAATGACATTTTTTTCATTTTTTCAGTGTCAAGGTATTTAATTCGCTGCTTTTCGTCTGAATGCGAGATATTGCCTATTATGTGGTGGAACCTAACGCCGCGCTTTGTGCCAGAGCGAAATGACAATAATTTGAATATAATTATTCCCCGAGTGGAATTGAACACACAACCAAATCCCGTGCTTTACAGTCCCAGACGCTGTCCACTACGTGCCAACATCGCCTCTATGAAATTTTTAAAGCTGTATTTACTTTTTATGAACCTTTAATTGAAATCATACGTTTTAACATGATCTTATTTATGCATATATAAAAGTTTAATAGAGTATTTTAACACATTGGATCATAGTACGATCTTTTTTATTATTTAATAAGCTGGAAGTGAAAATAAAAATATGAAACCAATATTGTTTTCTTTTATTCATCGTTTATCCTGTAAAGAAGCGGGTTTACTCAGGGGGCATAGTGTCAAGATGTTCACCATTCTCTGATTTCCATACGAATTCAGGGATGTAATGTTTTGAGCAACGAACTCAATGCCGCTTTATTTTGCAAGACAAAAGTAATGACATAAATTGCCTTCCATGCCCCATGTTGGAAATGATCTGACAACCATCCCGCATTTATACTCACAAGCTCCACGGCGTTTTGACGGCCTAACGTATAATAGACCTCTTTGATTGAGTAACTTACTTCTTAATGTTATGGAGTAAACACTAGCCTAGTATATTGAAGTATCACTACGTCACACGCTGTGCAGTTAGTGTCATGCGTACCAAATAGCTGAACCTAACGTAGGTATATCTAATTATCGCGGGAAAACGCCAGACACTAGCAATGCGTAACTTACAATGTAACTAAGTTACATCCAGCCTTTCTATTCATTAATGCTAAAATCTTTTGATATTTGCTATATATTTGTAGTAGTGACAACTTACTTATTTGTAATTATTTTAACGAGTCTGGGTTGTAATTTGTCGACTTATAATAAGTTTGTTTGTTCATGCCATAATTACTCAACCAATTATCATAAAACTTTGTTGTTCATATATTTTTCCGGAGATATTAAGAAGGACAAAGAATACTTTTTATTAAAAAGAATATATTTTTGGTAAGGCATATTTATTTGTCGAAAAAATGAAGTCTACTTCAAAGTCATAAAATTAAAGCATTTTAGGCAGTATACACGATAGTATGGACTGCCATGACCACGAGCAAGCCGCAGATAACAACTAGTAGAATATATTTAATTATTATTATCTTTATCACATCTTCCGCTGGAATGACATTTTTTCATTTTCAGTGTCAAAGATCCGGTAATTCGCTGCTTTTCGTCTGAATGCGAAATGTTGCGTATTATGTGGTGGAACCTTACGCGCCGCGCTTTGTCTTGCCGAGCGAAATGACAATAATTTGAATATAATTATTCCCGAGTCGGAATTGAACACACAACCAATCGTGCTTACAGTCCGGGCAACTGTCCCACTACGATATAACATCGCCTCTTTGAAATTTTTAAGCTGTATTTGCTTTTTTATGAACCTTTAAGTGAAATCATACCCAGCGCAACATGATACTTATTTGTGCATATATAAAGAGTTTAATAGAGTATTTTAACACGTGGATCATAGTACGATCTTTTTGCATTTGGCAAACTGAAGTGAAAAAATAAAAATAGCAAAATAATGTTGTTTTTCTTTTAGCTTCATCGTTTATCCTGTAAAGCGGTTACTCAGGGAGGGCATAGTGTCAAGATATTCTGTTCTCTGATTTCCATACGAATTCGGGATGTAATGTTTTGAGGAACGAACTCAACGCCGCTTTATTTTACCAAGACAAATTAATGACAAAAATTGCCTTCCATGCCCCATGTTGGAAATGATCTGACAACCATCGCATTTACACTCACAAGCTCCACGGCGTTACGACGGCCTTACGTACTAATAGACCTCTTTGATTGAGTGATTTACTTCTTAATGTTATGGAATAAACACTAACCTAGTATAGTTAAGTATCACTACGTCTCAAATTGCGTGCAGTTAGTGATATGCGTACCAAATATCTGAACCTAACATCACGATATATCTAATTATCGCAGGAAAACATGAATACTATAAAAATACTACCTTCATAAAAATTTGAGCTCACAACCACTGTTATAGCTTATTACTAAGAGATCACAGCGGCGTAATATAAAAAAAAAAACAGAAATATAAAAAAAAAGACCAAAAATGATTTCCTTCCTTCAGGGGATAGCAGAGCGTGGTTTCGATCCACGGACCTCTGGGTTATGGGCCCAGCACGCTTCCACTGCGCCACTCTGCTCTATGACCAGAATACCAATTGTATCTAAATATGAAACAAGCTTTTTGAATTTATGCAAAAAAAATCTTGTAGATATTAATATTAGGTTACCGTAGCGCAATAAGACACTGCCTTTGACTATACCCGAGTGGTTGTGGATTCGATTCCACTCTGGGCAATATTTATATTTAAGTTGTTGTGATTTCACTGCTCCGGTGAGATAAAATGCGGCCTGGAGTTCCACCAAACAATACACAATTTTTCGAATTCAGAGTGTCTTAATTCTAGGTTCTCTCTGTCCTAGGTGACCCTACTACTTGAAAAAATAGTAACACATGAATGAAGAACTTTTTACATCTTTTTACAAAAATTATACAAAAAGAAAAAGTATGCAATTTAGCATAATTATAATTTATTTATATACTTATGGGTAGAAAGTGCAGGAAGCTAATATTTTTTATTATGATAATTTATTAAAAGTACATTACGTTGACAAAAACATATTACGTACATAACCCTGTATTTAAATTGTTACATATATGCATTGCTAAGTCAGTCACGTATGTGTCTACGCTATGTCTACGCGGCTACGTATCTACGCGGCGGTTTAAATATACATAAACTTTCACATTCATTATAATAGTAGGATTTAATAGGCATCATGACGCACTGCGACAGCTTCTAACTGTGAGACGAGTGCTTGAGGGTCCGATTCCAAGTAGAAAGTGGTGAAATCCGCTACTCAAAACGAAATGTCTCGAACTAGGACATTGTGAGGGGAATATAGTGACACACAAGAGTCTCTCTTTGCTATGCGGGATACTGCGTGAAGCTGAAAAAAATATAGAAAGTTCATAGCTTACAACTCTATTGTTATCGAAATGTACTAAAATGCCTGTAAATGACTATTGAACTACAAGCACGCTCTGCGGAAATGTTCTGAGTGACATAATGTAACTAAAGTGACATCCGGCCTTTCTATTCATTAACGCTAAAATCATTTTTGACGGCTGCTATATACACATAATAGTGACGACTACTTATTTGAAATTAATTTAACGAGCCTGTGTTGTATTTTGTCAACTCATAATCCCTACTAATCTCTACCAATATTATGAATGAAATTTTGTTTGTTACGTCTTCACACCACAACTACTCAACCAATTATCATGAAACTGTGTACACATATTCTCGGAGATATTAAAAAGGACATATGCTATTTTGTTATTAAATCAAAAATATTTTGGTACCCATATTTATTGGTCAAAAAACAGGAAGTCTAGCTACTTCAAAGCTTTCAAATTAACGCATATAGGCAGTATACACGATAATATGTATTGTAGTATGACTGCCCTTGACGACGAGCGAATTAGCGGGTAACAACTAGTAGAATATATTTTGTTATTACTATATGTTACGCTAGAATGACATTTTTTTCAATTTTTCAGTGTCAAGGTAGTTCGCCGTTTGTGGTCCGAACTCGAGATATTGTGTGATAAGTGACGGAACCAAACGCCGTGCTTTGTGTTGCCAGAGCGGAGAAATGACAATAGTTTGAATGTAATCATTTCTCGAGTGGGAATTGAACACACAACCAATCGCACTTACAGCAGACGCTGTCCCACTGTGCCAACATGGCCTCCATTACAATTTAAAGGATGTATTTAGTTATTATGAACCTTTTATTGAAATGATACGTTTTGACATGATAGTATGTACGCATATATAATAGTTTAATGGAATATTGAAACGCATTGGATCATTTTACAATATTTGTTTATATATAAAATCAAGAGAAAATTAAAATATGAAATGAATATTTATTTCTTTTAGGATTATCATTTATCCTGCATAGCAGTGTAGGCAAGTAGAGCCTAGTGTCAACATTCTCTGCTCTCCGCAGTCCGAATTAGAAATATTACGTTTTGAGTAACGAACGCCGCTTTTTTTTACCAACACAGAGTAATGAAAAAAATTGCCTCTTATGGCTTCCCGGTGGGAATCGATCTGATAACCATCGCATTTACAGTCAATAGCTCCACGGCGCTACGACGGTCTTATTTACTTATGTACTGATAGATATTTTTTATTGAGATATTGAACTTAGTATTGTGAAACATCACTATGTCGCAATCTGCGTGCTGTTAGTGAAATTTGTACCAAATTGCTGAACCTAACATCACGATATATCTCATCATCGCAGGAAAACACGAACACTACAAAAATACTACCCTCATAAAAATTTAAGCTCACAGCTACTGTTATAGCTTATTACTAACAGATCACAGCAGTGTAATATAAAAGAAAAAACAGAAATATAAAAAAAAAGATCAAAAATGATTTCCTCCCTTCAAGGGATAGCAGAGCGTGGTTTCGATCCACGGACCTCTGGGTTATGGGCCCAGCACGCTTCCACTGCGCCACTCTGCTCTGTGACGATAGTATTGATTTTATGTACATATGAAACGAGCTTTTTGAACTTATGAAGAAAAATCCTGTCAATATTGATAAGAGGTCACGGTAGCGCAATGGGACACTATATTTTACTACCCGCGAGTGGTACTGGGTTCGGTATCGACTCTGGGGAATAATTATATAAAAATTATTTCCATTTCCCCGCTCTGGTAAGACAATATGAAAGTTTATATGGAAAGAAAGTGCAGAAAGCAAATATTTTATTATAATTATTAATGAGAAGAACATTATCTGTTTATAAATACATGAGACGAAAACTTTGCACCATTTTTTATGAAAAATTACGTTGACCGAAGAGCATGAAATTTGGCTCATTTATAGTTCATATAGATGAGAGCAGAATGTTAATATTTTTTTAAATAATGCATAAAAAGTATATTACATTAATAAAATATTGTTACACACATTAATGTTTTGACATTCATGTTTATATAAAGTGACATACTCGTATACGTCACTACGCAATGCGTTATTAACGCATTTACGGGGACACTGGTATTGTTAAAAATATACATATTGCACACACAAGCATGTGCTTAATTTGGTTCATATATGCATGGCCGAGTCTACGTGCTTGTCTACACGGCTACGGGAAAGTTTAAATGTTCATAAATGTCGTATTTATAATATTAGTTGGATTTAATAAGCATTGTGGCGTAGTGAGATAGTGCGTGATTGTAACTACGAGCAATTGAGGGTTTGATTCCCACTCAGGACCGGTGAGTTTCGCTACTCAATACAAAATATCTCAAACACGGACGGAAAGAGGAGAACAGATTGTCTTTCCACAGAGTCTCTGTGTCCACTATTCTATGCGGAATACAGCGTGTAGCTGAAAATAGAAGCTCGTAGTTTAGAACTCTATTGTTAGCGAAATATACTAAAATGCCTGTAAATAACTATAGAACTACAAGCACGTTCTGCGGAAATGTACTGAGTGAAATAATATAACTAAAGTGACATCAGGCCTTTCTATTACTTTAACGGTAAAATGTTTTTTGACGGCTGCTGTATACACATAGAAATGACGACTACTTATTTGTAATTATTTTAACGAGCCTGTGTTGTCATTTGTCAACTCATAATCCCTACTAATATTATGAATGTAAGTTTATTTGTTGGCCTTCATGCCATAATTACTCAACCAATTATTAATAAACTTTGTACATATATTCTCGGAGGTATTAAGAAGTATATAGGTATTCTTTTTATTAAAAAAATATATGTTGATAGGCAAATTTATTTGTCAAAAAAATGAAATCTAGCTACTTCAAAGTACACACGATAGTATGTAGTATAGACTGCCATTGACCACGAGCAAAGCCGCGGATAACAACTAGTAGAATATATTTCATTATTAGTTACTTTATCTCACGTCTTCCGCCGGAATGACATTTTTTTCATTTTTTCAGTGTCGAGGTATTTAATTTGCGGCTTTTCGTCTGAATTCGAGATATTACGTATTTTGTGGTGGAACTTAACGGCGCGTCTTGTCTTACCAGAGCAAAGAAATGACAATAATTTGAATATAATTATTCCCCGAGTCGGAATTGAACACACATCTAATCGTGCTTACAGTCGGACGCTGTCCCACTCCGTGCCAACATGGCCTCTATGAATTGAAATCATACGTTTTAACATGATATTATCTATGCATATATAAAAGTTTAATACAGTATTTTAACACATTGGATCATACTGTCATCTTTTTTATTTAATAAACTGAAGTGAAAATAAAAAAATAAAATAATGTTGTTTTTCTTTTAGCTTCATCGTTTATCCTGTAAAGCGGTTACTCAGGGAGGGCATAGTGTCAAGATATTCTGTTCTCTGCTTTCCATACGAATTCGGGATGTAATGTTTTGAGCAACGAACTCGACGCCGCTTTATTTTACCAAGACAAATTAATGACAAAAATTGCCTTCCAAGCCCCATATAGGAAAATGATCTGGCCCAACCATCGCATTTACACTCCACAAGAAGCTCCACGGCGTTACGACGGCCTTACGTACTAAGCCAAGGCCTCTTTGATTGGTGAATTGCTTCTTAATGTTATGGAATCGACGCTAACCTAGTATAGTGAAGTATCACTACACGTCACAAACTGCGTGCAGTTAGTGACATGCGTATAAATAGCTGAACCTAACATCGCGATATAATAAAATCATCGCAGAAAACATGAACACTACAAAAATACTACTCTCATAAAACATTGAGCTCACAGCCACTGTTTATAGCTTAGCCCACTAACAGATCACAGCGGCGTAATATAAAAAAAAAAACAGAGAAATATAAAAAAAAGATCAAAAATGATTTCCTCCCTTCGATGAGAATGTGAATTGTATGTACATATGAAACAAGCTTTTTGAATTTATGCAAAAATAATCTTGTTGTTTAGCCTACTACATGAGAAAAATAGTAATTCATGAAAGATGAACTTTTTACTTTTTTCTTTTAAGAAAATTATACAGATGGAAAAAGCAAGCAATTCAGCATAATTAAGCAACCACACCTCAAATTCCATACTTGCTGATCGTTCTTACCTCTGTCAGATACACTCACAGAGAAATTCTCAGCTTTTATACTATGAGGTAAATCTGGCGGTTCATGGGCTCTTAATCTAATAAGCTAATATTTAAATTCCTATTTCAACTGAAATTAATGAGAAAATTACTAATTCATTCCTCAATTTGCTTTCACCGATAAAACCAAGAATTGCGTTGAGTTCCGTCACACACAATGCTTTAATTCGGCGGAAAATGGGAAACGCAAATCTTAAAGGAGAACAGGTGTCTTAACACTGTGTTCTCCAGGTACCCTCTGCTTACCCTGCTATATGCAGGACTGCGTGAAACTCAAAAAAATATAATATAAAAAATGTATTTCTTATACAAACTAAAAAAAAAAAAAAAATATAGTCCAAATTAAAATTTCATTTTCTTTGTTCTCTTACTACATTTTATGAAATGGGTCGATATCGGAAGTGAGATACGTATAAAATACCAAAGTAAGAAAATGTTCCGCTAAATTACACTTTAAGGGTTGAAATGAGATGTAAAGGGTTAAAGAGATTTATGTACTTTACACTGAATTATTTGTTGGCAAAATTTCGTTAGGGACTTGATAAATATATTCGTTAATAAAATAAGCCGCTATTTTGGCGTATGATTGATACATTTACTAAATACTTTTGTATAAAGAAAAATAGTAAAGAATTTAACAAAAAAGAAAATTTTAAATGAAATGCCCTTAAAAGTAACATTATTGCGAATAACTCAAAAACTACTCTTTAGATTTCTTTTTTTTTTTAACTTCACGCTGTATCCCGCATATAGCACGGTAGGCAGAGGGAACCTGAGAACCTAGTGTTAAGACACTCCGTTCTCTTACAACAATTCTGATACCCACTTTCCGCCTAATTGAAGAATTGCGTGCTGAGTGGCGGAACTCAACGCCGCGCTTTGCCTTGTTACCAAACCCATGAAATAAAAATATTAAGCTTTTACATTTCCTGGAGTGGGAATCGAACCCACAAACTGTCGCGTTTACAGCCGCAAGCTTGTGCCTCTGCGTTACGACAGGCGTTATAATAAATTAAAAAATTGGCAAACAAGAAAACCGATTTCAAATAAAATGCACTGAAAACTACAATAACAAAAATAACTAACAAACTACTGGTATCTTAAATAAACTTTAATGGGACCACATCAGAAATACTAGCTATCAAATACAAAAAGAAACATCAAAATTGATCAATAACTTCCCCCATCAATAACTTATTCGCCAACACACAAAAAAAGCAGTCAAATTGAGAACTTTTGATCCTTTTTTAAAGTCATCTAATAAATAATACGAAAAGTTAAAAATACTTTTCTAATGAGATATATAACTTTAAAGCTTATGTGAGAGGCTCATTAGCTTACTTGCTTAAGAGTAAACTTGAAACTCAGTACTTTACGTACTATGACTAAAACCGCTACGTCGAAGTTAACACTGTGGGGTGTTCGCAGAACTTCTACGTTCTTATGAGTTATAAATACCTAATTATGTATTAACTTTAACTTTATAAAATTATATTTGTTTTTTATATTTTTTAATATGTTAATAATTTGGGATATCGGGAAAGCGCCACTAAATACGGGTGGTTGTTGGTCTTATTACCAAAGCGCGGCGTTGAGTTCCGCCACTCAACACGCAATGCCTCCAATTCGAACGAAAATAGTATTATATAGTGCCTTCACACTAGATTCTCTCTGTCTACCCTACTATGAGGAATAAAAGCGTGAAGCTTTACGCTTCTCTCCGCGTCCCGCCTAAGTCCATGACACTATATAATTAGTGGCGGAGTACAACGCCGCGCTTAATCTTATTAGAGAGAGAAATTAAAATAATTTAAATATAATTATCCCGCCAAGTGTTTTTTTATATATGTCTAAAACTTCTCACTAGTAAAATTCAACCAAATAGATAAATTTTCAATTCGACAACCCACTCATATGAAAACACAGAACGTATATGTCGGCGATATATTGGTATATTGTTGTACAGGATCCATTTTCATAATTAAAATGCAGGCTTATAGGTCTTAGTTCATTTTCAGGATGGCTAAGTTATTTTATTACTTGATTTTATAATATTTATTACAAATATATTCTTTAATATTCAAAAACAACTTGATGCGTTGAATACAGAAATCGAAGAGTGTCAACTAAGTAAATCTTAAAGTTTATATACACAGTACCCCTTGGTGGGGGTTTCGTGAGAAACTTACAAAATAGACCTTAATAACATTTAAAAGGAATGTGAGCTTAACTTACAAAGGCTGCTTTCATCTGTTCGAGGAACGCTAGCTTATCGACAAATAACTTACAAATATAAATATTATTTTAAATAGCGGCGGGAACACAAGTAATGCAATATTCATGTTAATATAAATATTTAGAGAAATATTAAGTGGAGAGTTGTCAGCTCATAAAAATGCAATGCAGACGACAATATAAGTTACTCTAAACTGTGAACATTTTAAACATTTTACTAACTTAAACTAAAGGAAATACAAATCTTAAATATAATTAACAATTTTAAAATAATAAAATCATTACATATATAATTGCGCCCATATATACATTCTGTAAAGTAAATATTCTGAATATACTTAGTTACTAGTTTTAAATATTGCTCATCAGAATATTGTATGTAATTCGTCACTTTCTTAATCATTAACTAAATATATATAATAGAACTACAAAGGCAGTCATGGCGCAGTGTGGTAGATTCTGATTTTTAAAAAAAATAAAATAAAGGATCCGCTATTTGGTAATTAGTAATATAAAAATAGTACCCTCATAGAAATTTGAACCTATAACCACTGTCACAGTTTATACCAGATCACAGCGAAGCAATAAAAAGAAAAAAGAAATATAAAAAAAAAAATCAAAAAGTTTTCTTGGCCTGTGTAGGCATAGCAGAGCGTGGTTTCGATCCACGGACCTCTGGGTTATGGGCCCAGCACGCTTCCACTGCGCCACTCTGCTCTACGACGAGAATACGAATTGTATGTACATATGAAACAAGCTTTTTGAACTTAGGCATAACAATTAAAATTTGAAGCTTAGCTGAGTTAATTAATATTCAGTAGAAATTCTGTACATAT
>JAKGSA010002082.1:0-25728 GCA_033558755.1 Philaethria dido
CCCAGAACACTCCCCGTGATATATGCGATAGAGAACGCACAACGAGTTATTACTACAATATGTATTATTACTACAATATGTATTATTATTATTGTGTTGTATGTATTATTGTATTATTTTATTTTCAAATTTTGTATCGTCACTTCTCCAAACTTTTTCCTATAAACGTATGTATGTTTATCTCTTTTTAGTGTTGCTTTTACGTTACATTACAAGGCACATCGCACCAATTCTAAAAAGAAATCACTTTAAAAAAATACATACATATATCTTAAACAATATTTTCCTAACGTTTAAAATGGTTAAAGCAGTCCTTTAGTATTATTTAATAAAATATAATTCATTTAAAGCGAGTATGTTTTAAATCCATTAAGGTACTTCACTCTTGCAGCATGTAGTTTTCCACTACGACGCTAAAGTATTTAGAGCAATTTGTGATGCAAAGCTCGAGAACTGGGAAACAAGTTCAATTACTAGCTTTTATTCCTTTTTACTAAACTAACGCAAATATGAAAACGTGTTGTTAGGATTTATTGTACGATAAAATTTTTTGACACCTTCATTTATAACGTGTCTGTTTTTATACGATAGTTGTAATCTGTCTTGATTTTTTAAATAAAATAGTCTCTTGTATATTCTAGGGTCTTATTTCATATATCATATTAGATAGAAGAATATTAGATAGTAATTAAGACACTTGCAAGCAATTATCCTTTTTTGGAAATGTTTTATAATTAAAAAAAAATGCTTAATATAATTCTTATGCTTTCTTATTATTTCTGTGTAAAAGTAATTTTAAAAATATACTTTTGAAAATTTTAATATCTATCCGTTATATTAAAGTGGCAGTAAAGGTTATGGTATATAGCGCTGCGTTTTGTCTTATCATAGAGGAGATATGAAAATAATTCAAATATGATCATTATCCCGAGTGGGAATCGAATCCACTACGAAGAGTGTTGACATTTAGATGCCATTCCACTGCGTCACGATGGCATTTTATATTCATATACTTTATACACATAAATTTGTTCTAAGTGTCAGCTTAAATCTATACTAGACGAAATCTATACTACTCGAATTGCTCAAACAATTACTATTTTTTTTTTTTAATATTATTATTTGAGTTTGTATTATTTATAGGGAATATTATGTAGTTCAACATTATTTTTAGAATAAAAAAAATATTTATAAAACAACCAGAACCCGTAAAAATATACATATACATCTTAAGCTTAAAAATGCCTTGAAAAATATGCATTTTTGATTTATCAACGTATTCACGCCCGTTACGTAAATAATATAAATAACATATGATAATATTATGATAAAACATATCCAATATTAGGGTAAGCCACCAATTAGACAGCGGTTAAATGCGTTGCATTGCTACAATACAGTATTAATTAATTATGCCACTTGCAAACTGGCGTGGTGTTTGAACGAAAATTAGGAAATGTACGTAGAATTAATAGTTGTTGTGGTTTGTTTTGTTGTTGAAATCTATTTTGCTCAATAAATACATTTAAATAAATAATTTATGTAAATAATAAATAATATTCTGATTAGAATTTTATGAAAAGTTGACTCTTTCGCTTAGAATATATAGCGTGTATGTTTTAACTTCACGCTGAATCCCGCATATAGCAGGGTAGGCCGAGGGAACCTGAGAACCTAATGCTAAGACACTCCGTTCTCTTTCAACAAATCCGTTCCCCACTTTCCGCCAGATTGAAGCATTGCGTGTTGAGTGACGGAACTCAACGCCGCGCTTTGCCTTGTTACCAAACCCATAAAATGAAAATACTTCATTTCCTGGAGTGGGAATCGAACCCACAACCTGTCGCTTTCCAGTTATTATTGTATGTTTATTTATAGTTATATTTTTTTGTTTTACAAAACTGGTGATCGATGGTGGTCAATTCCTCTACTGTCCTTTTGTCTTAAAGTTTAAATAGAGGCCATCATAGCGTCTGCTTGTATACACCACAGTCAGTTTTGGGTTCGATTCCGTGAGATGATCCAATTTAAATAATTATCCTTTTCTTGCTCTAAGAAGACAAAGAGTCATTGTTGTTGAGTTCCACTACTCAACACACAAGGTCTCTAATATAGATGAACAGTAGTACGTTGTGTCTTAACACTAGTTTCATTCTGGATACCCAATTATGCGGGAGAAAGCGTGAAACTGTAAATAAAAAAAAAAAAGTAAACAAATAAAGATACATCCACGTGGCACTAGTCCCTAGAGGCTTTCTATTAAATTTTGTTGAAATAGACGTAAACCGTGAATATTATAATATGTATTTAAATACAAAGGTTCGTGTACCATTTATATTAACGCTACGCTTAATTCATTATAAGGCCGCGAAATAGTTTACGTGAACCATAAAACATAAAATCCCGTTACTTCCCATCTCCATATGAAAAATTCTTTCTTAGTGCTCCCCTATGGTTTCCAAGGCAGCTTCACGCTTTTTCCCGCATAGTTGAATTAGAAAGGATAGTGTCAGGACACTCCTCTCACCGATCTTGAAGTTGATGTCGAGTTTCAGCAATGCAAGTGTTTTATATATATATATATATATATATATATATATATATATATATATATATATATATATATATATATATATATATAATAAGCTATTATAAAAAAGGAATCATCAAAGTTATTTCACCCAATAGAAAGGTACAAATATGGTAACACACACGTAAATAAAAACAGTCAAATTGAGAACCTTCTCCTTTTTTGAAGTAGGATAAAAATAATTAAGTCATACGGGAACCGCATCTATAATCATAAAAAAATCTAGGTGTATTTCTTTCATGACATCATTTTACAATATGAAAAAAAAAACTAGTTATAACTTCCGCCGATATCACATTAGCACTACAAACGACAGCGCATTAATTCCAAGCACATTTCAAAGATAATTGAATTTAAAATGAATAAAGTTTCATAATCACGAGATTTCCAACACTCGAGTGCAGAACGATTTTAATATTATAGTCTAGATTTAAACGACATAGTTGTCTTGTTGAAGAACATTAATTAATAAGTATTTATTTCTTGTAGCTAGTGCGCTGCTACTTCTAATAAAATATATTATAATATTTCTAACGCCTGTCGTGGCGTAGAAACACAAGCGTGCGACTAAACTCGACAGGTTGTGGGTTCGATTCCCTCCAGGAAATGGAATTTTTCATTTCCTGGGTTTGGTAACAAGGCAAAGCGCGGCGTTTAGTTTCGCCACTCAGCACGCAATGCCTAAATTGGCGGCAAGTAGGAACGGAGTGTCTTAACACTAGAAATCTCTGCCTACTCCTACTATATGTGGGATGGCGCAGCTATGTATGTATGTATGTAGAATATTTCTATTGAGTTTTGATTGTTCTTGATAAATTTTCTATTGGTAGGTAAATAGTATCAAATATTCATTCTATGACTCGATGATATAGTTGACTAATTCACTGTTTTGTGCCGTATACATTCGAATAATATCAAACGTCAAAAAATACTGAAATAAAAATAAAATACAAAAGTTTTTTATGAGAAACATGAAATAGACATGTGGCATTAAAAATCTAGTTCAAATGTGAAAAAATTATTTTTTTTTATACTGTGAACTGAAACTGAACTATTCCTAGTTATTATTGTTAGATGTTTGACCATCAAAATTTTTATGAAACTAATTCAATTAATTTTGGTGCAAAATTACTATTTTGCACCAAAGTACTGAGCCGATTTTGATAAATGAAATATTTTCATTACGACGTTCGCTTTTTATAAATATTTAAGTTATGCAAGTAACCAATTTGGAGCACAATGAAAACTAATTCTAATAAAAACAAAAATGACTAGTATTACGAAAATTTAAATTTCCTATTCAAAATTACTATAATGTCAGTCATTATTCCTAAGCTCTATCTCATATACAGGTCGTCATCATGGTCATTCTCCATTGAAAGGCCGTTCAGTAAACCTACGTATTCTAGTATGCGACAGCTTTGCGGCGGTTTGATATTGTGCCTTCAACATAAACCATTCTATGGTCAACTATGTTATTCATCATGTTATTGGTACCTGGCTTATGCCTATGATATAAAGACAGATTAAACGAGATAAATATGAGGTTGTTTAAATATGTATATTCCTACATACACAGCTTCGTCATTGTATCCCGCATATAGCAGGGTAGGCAGAGGGAACCTAAGTATCTAGTGTTAAGACGACCACTTTCCACCGAATTGAGGCACTGTGTGATGAGTGGCGGAACTCAGCCCAGGAAAAGAAAATTTAACATTTAAAGAGTGGGAATCGAACCCATAACCTGTCGTGTTTACAGTCGCACGTTTGGGCCTCTGCACCACGACAGGGATTTAAATATGTCAATTTATAAAAGTCATTAAATAATTTAATATAAGTAAATCATGTAAATATATATATTTGTTTCCAGCTTCACACTTAATCCCAAATAGCAGGGTAATCAGAGAGGACCTTATTACCCTGAGAGTGGTAAGACACTCCGTTCTTCGGCTTTCCGCCTGATTTCGAAATATTACGTGCTAGGTGGCAAAACTGAATGACTCCCTTTGTCTTACCAGAGTGGGGAAATGAAAATAATTGAAATATAATTATTCCCCCGCGTGGAAATCGAACTCCAAACCGTTGTGCTTACAGTCAAACGATGTCGCACTACGCTACCATGGATTCTATGATATAGAGGCCTAATATAAAAAACTTCAAATTAATTCTTATAATTATAAATTCGTCCTTATAATAAATAATACTAGGTCTTTATAAAATAATATACATTTTTTATTATATTAGTGCACTTTTTAAATAATTGTTATTTTTTATCGTTGCGAGATAGAAGATGAGGAAATTGAATTCTATGGAGTATTCTTCACTTAAAGTGATTTCCTTGCCACTGGAAGCAGCACATCCGAGTAGTTATGTAAACCTTTTTACTTTAAAATTTTCAAAATGTACATTATAAAGTACGTTTTATTTACTAGATAACTCCAAAAGCTACTCAAATGGTTTTAAAAATTATTCCGCCAAAGTAAAGCTGTATTAAAGTGAGTAATAAAGGTATATTTTAATTAGCCGTGCTTGTTTCCTCATACCAGGAAATAATTTAAATATAATTTTTCCTCTGAGTGCAAATCAAACCCACAACAGTTTACAGTCAGACGCTGTCCGCTGTCTCTGCAATAATTATAACGAAATAAAAGTTTTCACCGCCTGTAGTGGCGTAAAGGCACAAGCGTACGACTGTAAACGCGAAAGGTTGAGGGTTCGATTCCCACTCTCCAGGAAATGAAATTTTTCATTTCCTGGGTTTGCAACAAAGCAAAGTGCGGCGTTGAATTCCGTCACCAGCACGCAATGCCTCAATTCAGCGGAAAGTGGGGAATGGAGTGTCTTAACACTAGGTTCCCTCTGCCTACCCTGCTATATGCGGGATACAGCGTGAAGCTATGTATGTATGTATGTATGTATGTATGTATGTATGTAAAAGTTTCTAAACATATCTACGCCGTAGATCGGAATTATTAAATAAATTGATTATTGTTTTTAAAAATCAGTGATTTTATTTTCGTTCATTTTAAGGTTAAAGTTTTCAAAACGTATTTGCTTAGCTTTTTTAAAATAATTTTATTAACTATATTATTTTATTTCTACCAAGACTAACATATACTATGCTTAAGGCTTGGTATTATATGTAGTACAATATAGTATCAAAGTGACTTCACGCTGTATCCCGCATACAGCAAAGTAGGCAGAAGGAACCAGAGGACCTAGTATTAAGATACCCCGTTCTCTTTTAACATTTCTGTTCCTCACTTTTCGCCGAATTGAGGCATTGCGTGTATGCGGCATTCTAAGTGGCGGAACTCAACGTCGCGCTTTGCCTTATTACCAGACCGAGGAAATGAAAATACTAAATATTATTAATATTTTCATTTCGTGGAGTGGGAATCGAACCTACAACCTATCACGCTCACAGTCGCCCGCTTGTGCCAACCAAAGTAAACAGTACTTAAACTTAAAAAGCTTTACACAATCTCAACATTTCCTTATTGAGCAATTCAAACGTACTCTTATTTAAACTCGAAATGTTCTAATGAATCTCATTTTCCTTCTAAAATATTGCGCGAAATATTTGGATAACGCTATATTTCTATTAAATACATAAAAACGAAATAAGAAATTCTTAACATTTTTTATTTTACTGACTTCGTTATGAAAGTAAACGAAGAATAATTAATATTCAGCCTAAACAACTGTCAACGAAGTTAATACAGTGTAGAACAGACATTATTTTGAATGTTTTAATTTTATTTTTAAAAATAATATTGGGAAATGGAGAGAGAGGACACTGTGAAAAATTATTCTGTTTGTCTTTTTTTGCTTGTTTCTAAGGTAAAATTAGTTTAATTTTTAATTTAATTGGTATTCGTATTCATATTCGTTGTTTTTACTTAGAAACGTCACAACAAATCCAAGATGGTGTCGTGTAGAAAATTATATACATATATAAAAAAAAATATATAAAAGCATATAATATATATCTATATATTTAAATATTATTTATTGTAATAAAATCTGAAAAAGATTAAATTAATTACCAGATTTCATAGCAAAGCGCAAGTGTACAGTGCCACAAATGTAGGCATCGTAGTCGCTACGGACGGCAGTAGACTGTTAGGCGCCGTACGAACAACCCACCAGTTGAACGCTACGCGAAAAACTTTCGATATATTCCACTAAAAAAGTAAAAAGTATAAAAACTCTTTTGTTCAACATTTTAATAATCTGCGCAATTTTTGGCGCGAACATTTTGACAGATTAAAATTTTTGCAATTTTTTTTAAGTTCAAAAATAACAAACTACGCGACTGGCTGAATATTCTGCGATTATTTTTCCGTTCAGTAAAAAAAAAGTGCGCGTTTTATTTTTTTTTGTGTTTGTGTAAGTGATTTTTTTTGTTTCATTCTACATCAATTAATTCTACGTAAGTTCTGTGACTATTAATTATAGCTACAGTGTTATAAATTGCCAAGAACTTTTTATAGGTAAGTACAAATTATTTTTTGCTTACGACATGTAAGTCATGTCAGTCATGCATATGTAAATAAGTATTATTTATGATTCCTATACGTTTGTAAACGCCATAATGGCGCAGTTTATAACTATCTCGATTAAAGCGATGCTGGGTTCAATTTTTGTTTTTCAAATGTATTTAGACAAAGTGCGGCGTTAGGTTCCGCAATCAAAAATATAGTTTTAAAATTAAATAAATATTATAAACAAGAAAAAATCCCGATTGCATAAAAAAACTGAAAATAAAAGAAACAAGCCCAACACAGAAAATGGAATAATTAACAGTCGGGACCTATTTTATATTTTACAGGACTTCTTGGGAAAGTCTACCAATCATTGGTTGAAAAATGGGTCTTGACTGTTAATATTTCTATCTTATCTAAAGTCACCTTTACGTTAATTATAAAAATATATCTAGGGGTTTAGATATGAGGTAATAAAGAATGTTAGTGTCTTTAGCGATGTATGTATATGTCACTTTATATAAAGATAGATGTCAAACCATGGTAGTGTGTGTAACATTTAATTTTTTAAATTAATATACTTTTTATGCAATATTTTTAAAATAATTTTAGCATTCTGCACTCCTTCTCTATATAAACTATAGTGTGCCAAATTTCATGCTCATCAGTCCGCGTAATTTTTCGGGTCCGGGTACAAAGTTTTTGGTTCACGTATTTATATATAGATTACAAATATACAAGTTATGCGTGAAAAACGTAACCCTCTTCTTACAGTCGGGTAAAAAAAACGAAAAAGGAGAACAAGTGATATATTTCGTACCTTCTTCTCACTCCGCTTTACGTTATAGGTCCATTAAGATAAAAAATATTCGTATATTTAAAATACAGGCATTAATAATTCACGTTCCATTAATTGATACAGTCAAAGGAAACTTAAGTGTGAAATTTTTGATAAAATATATTTTTTGGACAGTTATGATTTTTTATTAAAACATTTTGCGTTTCAGATGAAGCATTTAATATTAATTATATTTTTTTAGCTTCAAGCTTTTCCCTCATGGCGGGGTAGTTAGAAATAATCTAGTGTCAAGGCACTCTGTCTTGTATATTAAGTATCGGAACCGAATGCTGCTTTGTCTTATCAGAGTGGAAGAATGGAAATAATTTATATATACCGAATCATTCTCCCGAATGGGAATCGAACCCACAACCACCCGTGTTTAAAGTCAAATATACATTTATGTATGATGATGAATGATTATATTAAATCTAAATACTTGTAACATATTAAAATAGGCAAAATAAATAAATGAAGGCTATAATTAAAATGTTATATTTAGGTACATTAAAATGTAAAAATTATATGAATTAATCACTGTACTTGAAAAATTATAATTTTAAATAACAACATACCTTTTAAATAAAATAAACAGTAATTCATACATGAAAAGCGATGTTTTGTACAAATAAATCAATCCCTATATACATAGCTTTACGGTGTATCCCGTAGCAGGGTAGGCAGAAGGGAACCTAGTGTTAAGACACTCCGTTCCCCACTTTCCGCCGAATTGAGGCATTGTGTACTGAGTGGCGGAACTCAACGCCGTGCATTGCCTTGTTACCAAGCCCAAGAAATGAAAAATTCTATTTCGAACCCACAAACTGTCACGTTTACAGTTGCACACACTTGTGCCTCTGCGCCACGACGGGCGTTCTATCTATCCATACTTATATATACATGGATAGATAGATAGAAATACTTTATTGCAACTCAACACAATAGAACGATTTATAAAGATTTTAAAATGAGTGTAATACAAAGCATACAAATTGCTAATTAAGGAAAAAATAATAATAATAAATTGACTTATTTCTATGCTTACGACATATCACAAATAGATATAATATTGTTAATGTCATGCCTCAATTCGGCGGAGAGTGGGGAACGGAATTATTGTAAGAGAACGGAGTGTCTTAACACTAGGTTCTCTGGTTCCCTCTGCCTACCCTGCTATATGCGGGATACAGCGTGAAGTTAAAAAAAAATGTTTTTATAATAATATGTAGTAAGTTAAATATAATATATACAACACATGTACATATTAAAATATGCATACATATAAACTATTGCAATGAGAATGTATATTGGATTTCAACTCTAAATTTATTCTTTTACGGTTTGAAATTCATCTCTTTCACTTTCAAATTCGTTCGTCTAAACTTCGAATTCATTATTTTATTTTCAAAACATCTCTATGATATAACATAAAAAAATATTTTAAACACATAAAAAAACTAAAGCTTTACTCTTTATTCTGCATTCCTGTGGGAGGAAAGTGACGAGCGGAGTGTCAAGACACTCCGATGAATTCAAGATATTGTGTGTTGCAATGCATTGCAACTTAACACCGCGCTTCATCTCACAAGATACCTTAAATAACCACCGGAGAAAAAAAATATATAATCATCCCTCTAGTGAGAATCGAACCCACAACCATTCGCGTTAATGATAAAATAAAATTTTGAGTACAAAATCTTCAAAATTTAAACTAATACAGTTAAAACTAAATATTTAAATTATTTTATTTAACAGTACTTCTGATAATATACACTTATATGTACAAGTAGAGTTGTTTTTATTAAATTGTCATTTATAATTATTATTTATGCGTATAATAAAGTATAAAGAACAACTTTATGCTTTTTCCTAAAGAGAACCTAACTGAGTGTTACGACACTCCGTTCGTTAGTAAAGATTATACATATCTTATATATGAATTTATATGTCGCAACATGCCATACAATTGTTCGAATACGAGTTGTTGATAAAATATTTATTGTGAACCCTATCTATAAGTAACTTTTTACTCCATTTACTGAAAAAACGGACAGAAAAGTACCTTTTTTTGCTTTAAGCTTAACCCTAGAAAGCTTTCATAGATTTTCCTCTAGTTTACTAAAATAAATATACAATAGTTAGAGTATCTTTGTAGATGTATAGTATTTTTAAAATGTTCTTCAAACAATGTACGAAAATATACATCTAGAAATTTAAAAATAGCAAGATTCGAACCAGTGACCCTCGAAACTTATCTTATCTCAAACATTTTAACTTAATGCTGTATCCCGTCTATAGCAGAATAAGCAGAGGGAACCAGAGAATCTAGTGTTAATACACTCCGTTCTCTTTCAACAATTCAGTTCTCCACAAGCAAGTTGAGTGGCGGAACTCAGGGCCGCGCTTTACCTTGTTACCAAACCCAAGAAATAAAAATACTAAATTTTACATTTCCTGGAGTGGGAATCGAACCCACAACCTTCCGCGTTCACAGTCACACGTTTGTGCCTCTGCGCCACGACAAGCGTTTATCTCAAATATAAAGTGCATAAATTTGTAAGTATGTTAAGCGTACTTTGTTGAAATTATAAAAAAATATTTTACTTGTATTTATGTTCTAAAATATATATTTTTGGGAAATTTTAAAATAAAAGTAACCCAACGCCTTGTATTATGTCATAGAGCGGAGATATATAGATAATAATAATATAAATATACTTATTATCCTGACTTTGACTTTGACTTTGACTTTAAACCCACATACATTTACAGACGCTGTCATACTGCGCCACGATGGTCTCTACTTGTTATATTTGACAACTTTTTATATCGATGAAAATCATAATTCTAAGAAAGACCTATCAGAGCTAATATTTCTTAAGCTATATATACCTAACAATAATAACACATATAAATCTTTCATATAACGATTTCAGTTATATTATATTAGGTGGAAGTCAATAAATATGTTACGTCAATGTGTGGTTAGAGCTAAGAAAATCTTATTGAGAAATAGATAACGTTTTGATCGAATACCGAGTAAATCCCGCAATAACTGGATTTGTATGAAATTGGGGCAACAAAATTCCATTCCAGGCTAACCTGTGGCTCGGGAAACATTTATAAGTGAGGCCTATCTGAAGTCATAAATCATTTATATGACAAAGCTATCGTGGCTCAGTTTGTAAGTTTTTTAAATGCAATGGTAGTAGGTTCGGTTCCGATTTGGGATTTTTTAATAATTACTAATTAACTGGCACCCAATTCAATGCCCATATAATGGAAAAGAAAGTGAGGGACATTTATGAGAGATTGGATGTGATATTATGTAGATCTAAATGAGTTAACAAAAGCTTTAACTAAATGTCAATCAAGAATTAATACATATTAATATAATAAATATTAAAGAACTAAGAAGTAGACATTGCAAATGATTGAATAATTTTGATTACAGTAGTTGTGTAATCACGTAGCCATATTAAAAGTTTCCAGTATTATTTTAAGTGATACAGATTTAAGCGACAGTTAAAGTATTATTTATTCTATATTTTGAAATATATCTTTAATAGAAATATACTAATATACACTTTGTATGCAGCGTAGTTGGCGTCTCACTGTTTCTTTTTTAATATGTTTTTAAACACAAATACATACAGATTAACTATTAGATAGAAATAATCCTAATATCCTAGTTTCGTACTCTTCTGACATTTAATGTGATTTTTTTTTAATTTCCACCATTTCTTATTTTTAACCGACTTAAAAATGAGGAGGTTCTTAGTTAGATTGTATGTTTTATGTGTGTTACCGCATACATTCATTCTCACTGGGTAAATTGATGATTCTTTTTTATATGGTAACTAGTGCTTCTGATATGGTCCTTTTTAAATTTAGTTAATATCTGACGAATAGTTTTTGAGTTATTCGTAATGTTACTTTTTGCTGCATTTTATTTATTATTAAAATGGTTAATATTTATGTATTACGTAAAACATTTTAATTACCTTCAAGAAACAAAACTTTTATAGAATAATATAAAATATTCAGTCTGTTAACGGAAGACTTATAAGAAGCTTGTTGAAGAGAGGTAGAAGAGAGCTTTTAGATTTTAAAATGAAATAACTTCCTATACAATTTTTCAATTACATTTTACCTCATACTTGTAAAATGTACATAATAACTAATATAACGTACAGTCATTCCTTAATAGTTTTGCCCTTAATATATCCTAGTGACTAAATTTCGTGTATATTTATAGATAGAAAATAAAATTAATTGTGGCTCGCACCTTTTTTCCTGAACATTAAGAAATATATTATTTATTTAATTTTTTTAACTTCACGCTTAACAGGGTAGACGGACATAACCTAGTGTCAAGACACTCCCTTCGTAGCTATTTATATTATTTATGTTATCGTTTTTTTGCCCAAGAAACCTATACGTTAAATTTTAGCATTTTAAATCTTAGTTCTGTGAGGTCTTTTACCTATTCAATGAGTTAAAGAAGAGCTTTTAATATAGTGATTGTCTATTTTTTTGTAATCAATCAAATAAAAAAAAACGAAAGTCATTTTGAATAACTTTTAATTATATCTCAGCTTCATAGTTTATCCTGCATAGCAGGGTTTCCAGAGAGGACCTAGTATTAAGATACTTTGATCTCCTATTTCTACACAAATTCGAGACATTGCGTATTAAGTCAGAGCTCAACGCCGCACTTTGTCTTACCAAAGCGGTGAAATGAAAAGAATTTAAAAATAACCATTATACCGAGCGGGAATCGAACCCAAACCAATTGCATTCACAGTCAGATACTGCTTCACTGTGCCATTATCGCCTCATTTTTGTAATCAATCATAAAAAAGCAAAGTCATTTTAATTAACTTTTAAATAATATATTTATTACTATTATTAACGTGGTTAGGAATACAAAAGAAAAAGTGAATACGGAAGATAGCGTAAATACAAGAATTATTTAAGGAAAAAAATTGTACAATACAAAACCTGTCAGGTGGTTGAACTGATAACGATGAAAAAATGTATTCAGTTTTTTTTCATGTCATCAAAGAAACGATTATCGCGATACAATTTTTTGACGTGACAGCGTATTACGCAGCTATTTGCATTTGATATTTTTATGTTTTTACCTAAGAAATTTTCTTTAATGCCTGTCGTGGCGCAGAGGCACAAGCGTGCGACTGTAAACGTGATAGGTTGTGGGTTCGATTCCCACTCCAGAAAATGGACTTTTTCATTTCCTGGGTGTGGTAACGAGGCAAAGCGCGGCGCTGAGTTCCGCCAATCAGCACATGAGGCATTGCCTCAATTCGTCTGAAAGTGGGAAATGGAGTATCTTAACACTAGGTCCCCTTTGCTACCTTGCTATATGTGGGATACAGCGTGAAGCTATGTATGTATGTATGTAAATTTTATTTATTGCTAGTTTGCTGTTATATTGGTCATATAAAATTGAATGTAAAAAAGCTTAGATATTCACCGCATAACACCGTTAACGGACCCAGTGTCAAGGCACTTTTCTTCAAAATTTGAATCTTTGAGTTTAATGGCGGAATTTAACGCCGCGTTTTGTTTTAGCCGAACGGAAAAAATAATATATAGGTACACAGGATACCTAATACAATAGTAAAAATTATTTTTCATACCAGGCATGGATTGATTGATAAGTTTAATTGTATATACAATATCTTAAATGTTAAATAAGCATTAACGTTCTTTTATATATCGAGTGAATAAATTAGTAAATAAAAAAATGAAGCAAATGTAACTATTTTACGAAAAGAATTAACATACAGATAAAGAGTATTTTGATTTTCGATATATCAACTTATTTACGCCTGGTAAATAATATATTCAAAAAAATTTAAGTATCTACTGTTGTGTTTCTCGTTCGTAATCATATGAAATGGAGCGCTAAACGCTACGGCCCCAACATACCATTTTCGCGTCGTCCAGTCATTAACCTCTTCATAAATGCCCTCCGAGGGGTCTTCATGCTTTTTACTTGACCTTCCTCCAGTATCATCGACACTGTGTTTTCGAAGGGCAACCGAGGTCTCCCATACGTAACGCTAAGTTATTATTATTAAGGTTTAAAAAACTGTCTTTACATATATGTCATTATATTTTCACATCGCAATTATATCATGACTACTAATTAAACATCTACATACATACATACATAGCTTAACGCTGTATCCCACATATAGCAGGGCAGGCAGATGGAATCTAGTGTCAAGACACTCCGTTAGACATCTGATAAAGAATTTCTGTTATTCAGTTACAAATAATTAAAGATCATATAGAGGATCGGTTCCGTCAATTTGAACACCCATTTTGAATTAATCAATTACATATAATAATTTATTAATACACTTCATGATATTATCGTTTTCTATTTTATATAATTTATATCTTTAAAACGAATGTCTCGATAAATAATTAATATAGGTACTCCAGGTATAGCAGGGCAGGCAGAGGGAACCTGAGAACCTAGTGTTAAGACACTCCGTTCCGCACTTTCCGCCGAATTGAGACATTGCGTGATGAATGGCGGAACTCCCTCATAAACAACTTAAATGATTAAATTATTGTTTTTGGGAAAGGAAATGACATAGTGTCCATTCTCTCTCCACTTTCCATCCAAATTTCAGATATTGAGTGTTGATTGGTCGAATTCAACGCCGCGCTTTTTTATAAGAACTCTCTCTCTCTAGTCGGTCCCTCATGTCTGAGAATCGTAGTCAGCATCAGGGTTGCATCTGGACCGGATGATCTGCCTCCACCGGATTCTGTCCAGCGCGTCTTTTAAGAGAACGGGGAGTGGAAAATAATTTAAATATAAACATTTCCCAAAGGGAAATTAAACCCACAACAACTCGCATTTACAATCAGTCCGCCACTGCGCTACTATGCCCTCAATGATATGAACATAATCACTTTTCGCACCCATGTTTTTGTAGCTAATTGGAACAAAAACGTTTATTATATCATTTATGTATTATATTTATATAACAATTACGCAATGTGTTTCCTTGCGGGCTTTTTTGTACAAACAGTGAACGTATAATATGTATGTTTTTTTACCCGACTGTAAAAGGGTTATGTTTTTTGGGGGTATCAATTATGTTTGTAATACCTCATATATTTCAAACCCCAGGATAGATTTACATAATTAAGGTGTCGTTAGATAGATATTTATAGGCCAAGTGTTCTCAAGTATATGACGTCACAATTAATTCAATTAATTTTACAGGACTTCTTGGGAAGATATGATTGGTTGAAGAACTGTTAATCTTTCTATTTTCTGTGTTGGGCTTGTATGTGTCTTTTCAAATTTTTATGCAGTTGGGTTTTTTATTATATATATTTTTATATTTCTTAATATATATATAAAATTTCATGTTTCCGTAGGAATTCCGGGAAATCCTCTCTTACTTGTCCTCTACATTCTTTAAGGTGTCCAGTAGTTTATGCTGTGGGTTGTGTCAGTTACTCAATAACGCAAGAGTTTTTTTCTTTATATTGAGATTCGTCGTTATTGCAGCGCACCTAAAAGGATCATATTTTAGATACTTTTTTATATTCTTCGTAAAACTATTTATACTTTTATGACTAATAAATAATCATGCAAACAAAAATATAGCTTATGGTACTCATTGACAATTTAGTTTTCATTGGTGGTAAAAATTAAAATCAGGTTAAGGTTCTTAAATTTATGCGTACAGAAAATATCTCTTTACAAAATATTTTTAAATTAATATTTTTATTTCTCTGCTCTCGTAGGGCACGGCGTTAAATTCCGCTACTTAACTTATCTCGAATATGAACGGAGACCGGTGACTACTTTGCTAAGCATAAAGCTACATTTTTTAATATACTCTTAAATTAAAAAAAATATACTTAACTTATTTTTTTCTATTTAAAACGGATTTTATGGTATAATAACCATAAAATTAATAAAAAAGTAGTAATTGCATAATATTTATTGAACAAATAATCGTTTGTAAACTACACGACCCGTTAGTAAGACAAGACCGCAACCCTAGTAACTAATTAGAGGATGACAAATCCGCACCCTTACGTCTTACCGGACACCCTCTTTAACTAGTTTTGGTGAAATACCTTGACTTTGTTACATATCTATTGAAGTATAAAGTTAGATTTTTCCTTAATCGAAGTTAATAACACAATCTTTTTTTTTTAACTTCACACTGTATCCCGCACATAGCAGGGTAGGGAAAGGGAACCAGAGAACCTAGAGTTAAGACACTCCGTTCTGTTTTAACATTTCCGCTCCCCACTTTCCGCCGAATTAAGCCATTGTGTGCTGAGTCGCGGAAATCAATGCCGCGCTTTGCCTTGTCACCAGAGCGAGGAAATGAAAATACTAACATTTTACATTTCCTGGAGTGGGAATCGAACCGACAACCTGTCGCATTTACAGTCACACGCTCGTACCACTGCGCCACGACAGGCCTCTTATATGAATAAAGTAATAATGTAATTTAATATTCAAATATTTTCACAAATTATCTTCACAGCAAAATCAAAGAGTATTAAGAGCTCTTACATGTTACAATAAACATAACAAAAACGAATATTCTACTTATTTATTATGATTTAATATGACGAGATGAAGAAATAAAATTAGGCCGCTATATTACACGCTTCATACGTTTGCTAAAGTGTTGTTCGTATAATAATATTAGAACTTCCTTTGTATTTGTAAATAATCTTACTCAATGAGTGGAATGGATTGTTTATTCATAGAATATTTTCGTTTCCTTAGTGCTGTTAAAGAAAATACGGCGTTAATCTCTGCTATTTCCTACGCAATATCACTAAATAGGGAAGGAAGTGACATCTATATATAAATACGTGAAGCAAAAACTTTGTACCCCTTTTTACGAAAATTAAGCGAGCGGAGGAGCATGAAACTTGACACACTTATAGTTTATATAGAGAAGAAGTGCCAACTTCTAACAATTTTTTTAAATATTGCATAAAAAATATATTAAATTAATAAAATAAATGTTGCACACACTACCATGACTATAACATCTATGTTTATATAAAGTGACATGAATATTGATAAAGACAACGCGTTGTTAACGCGTGTCTTCGGACACTAGTATATATAATTTGATGTAAACTACCGTGTGTAGTTGTAAGTATTAAATTTTAGTTTATCTCAACTACATGTTACTTTTATTGGCAAATAAATTTAAAAAAATGCAAATAAATCTTGCCTATATTTAATGTGTCTGAAGTACGAAGGAACATTTTTAGAATTTTGCGCATAAGAAAGGTAATAAAAGCATGCCACAATGTTTTACAAAGAAGCAGCTTCACACTTCTCTTCTTTCTCTTCTCCCTCATGGCGAATAGACATGGAGAGACTAATGTCAATACATTCCGTTCAAAGATATCCGCCTGCATTCGAATCATTGCGTGTTATATGACAAAACTTAACAACGCATTTAGTTTAACTAGAACGAAGAAATGAAAATAATTTAAATATAATAATTTCCTCTAGTGGTTGTTAAACCCAAACGAACAGTCGCGATTTCAATCAAACGCTGTCTCACTGCGCCATAATGACCTCTGCTTTATAATTTAGGTATAACAATTGATATACGAGAAACCCAAGAATATAGATTAAAAATACAAAAAAAGTCATTAAAGATAAATTCTAACAAAAAGATTAGTATCAACACGAACAAAATTAATGACGAAATCGCGTTAATTTACACCGTTACCTAGATGTTATGATATGCAAAGAAAAAATATGGTTAAATAATTAATTTTCATCAATTCCCTGATAATTAATCAAGACCGCTTGATTAATGGCGGACTGGTCAAGACGGAAGAATTTCTATAGCTAAACGTATCCATTGTCCGCAGCTTGCTAGTTTGCCCTACTTTTAGTATGGCGGGATAATGTATTTAAAAGTTACTTTGATTCTTTCTGGTGTGATATGTGTCTGTATGTCAGCGTATTAAAAAAAATAAAAAATATATTTATAGTACTTTTTTTTAAGCTTCACGCAGTATACCGCATATAGCAGTGTAGGCAGAAGAAACCGAGAACCTAGTGTTAAGACACTCCGTTTCCCACTTTCCGCCGAATTGAAGCATCGCATGCTGAGTGGTGGAACTTAACGCCGCACTTTGCCTAGTTACCAAACCCAGGAATGAAATATTTCCTGGTATGGAAATCGTACCCACAACCTGTAGTGTTGCACGCTTGTGCCTTCGTTCACGTTTATGTAAGCATAAATCTTATGAATCCGCGTGACGAAGGCAGAAGACTCATGACTGTCACCTTTTTAATTAACTTCAAAAAAAGGAGTAGGTTTTCAATTTCACTGTTTTTTTATGTATGTCAGTAACAACATAACTGTAAACAGTTAGTAGTATAAATACTAGGTTTTTTTTTTTTTTTTATGGATAACGGATGGCAAACGAGCAGAAGGACCACCTGATGGTAAGTGGATACCTTCGCCCATGAACATCTACAACACCAGAGATGTTGTAGATGCGTTGCCAACCTAGAGGATACAGATGGAAGAGGAGGACAATGTAGTATTCCGTTCTCGGAACCACCACATTTTGGGGAAAGGATGGGTGGGAATGGGAAAACCTGGCTTACATGCCATCGAACCGGAACACATCATACGATATTTGGCGGTTCGTCTTTGACATGATAGTGGTCGCGAGCCAGACGGTTTTTTATATGATAGCCAGACCACGGCAGAAACACTACGTCAGAAGTACTACTTCTGATATGGTCCCATTTAAATTTTGTTAAAATGTGACGAGTGTTTCTGAGTTATTCATAATTTATTGAAGTCGATTTTTTTTGTTATAATCTTAATTATTTCTTAGAATAGTAAATAAGCCTCAATTTGGCGGAAAGTGGGGAACGGAATTGTTGTAAGAGAACGGAGTGTCTTAACACTAGGTTCTCAGGTTCCCTCTGCCTGCCCTGCTATATGCGGGATACAGCGTGAAGTTTAAAAAAAAAAACATACGCAGGATAAAGCGTGATGTCTTTATTTAACATGTTCTCACTGGGTTCAGTAATAATATATTTATTATTATATTTTAGTAGGTGTATTACCAAAATTATTTAACAGGAAGCACTCTGAAGACGTTTCAGAAACACGTCTGTACGTTACATCGTTTTGGATACGCTACGCGTACGCTACAAATATTTGCTAAGTAGGGAAGGCGAATTTTCTGTGTTTGACTTCCTTGTCATACACACCTATGATATGTAAATACAAAAAAATATATAGGAAAATAGTAGAAATTTATTAAGTTTTGACTAGCTGTAAAATTTTATACATATTATATATATATATATATATATATATATATTAATAAGTGAAGCAAAAACTTTCTACCCCTTACCTTACCTACGAAAATGACGCGGACGGAGGAGCATGAAACTAGGCACACTTAGAGTTGATATAGCGAAGGAGCCCACAATGATAATATAACTTTAAAATAATGCATAAAAATATATTTTAAATTAATAAACTAAGTGTTACACGCACTGCCGTGGTGTGACACCCATGTTTGTGTTAAGTGACATATAGTGACATATACGTTGCTAGCCAACGCGTTGTTAACGCATCGACGGGGATACCAGTATAAATAAAATGATAACAAAAAAGAAAACCGACTTGAAATAAAATGCACTTAAAAATAAAATTATTACGAATAACTCAAAAATTTATATGAGAAACTCTAGCTATCATGTAAAAAGGAATCATCAAAATCGATTCACCCAATAAAAAAATATACGGTGTCACCGCATACAAAATAAATTGTGGCGATTTGAGAACCTCCTTATCCTTTTTTTGAAGTCGATTAAAAATAATATGACAGCAATGAAAAATATATATATATATAGGAATTCCTTGTATGAGAACTTTGTAAACTATATTATCCTTACTAATATTATAAATGCAAAAGTAACTCTGTCTGTCTGTTACGCTTTCCCGCCTAAACCACTGAACCGATTTTGATGAAATTCGGTATGAAGATAGAACTAAACTTGGGAAAGGACATAAGATACTTTTTATCGCGAAAAAAATGATAGAGAGGGTTGAAATAGGGGATGAAAGTTTGTATGGAAGTTCCTTATTGTCAAACATAAAATCATGATTCCACATAAACCACTTAATCAATTTTGACAAATAGTCTAGACCTTGGGAAAGACTATAGGATACTCCTTATCATATCGCGCGGTATAACCGAATTCCACGCGGGCGAAGCCGCGGGTTATAATAAAAGACCAGAAAAGTCAATTCTGTAGATGAAAAATTTTAGAAAAATACCAATTGGGTACGTTTATATATAGTTCATAGAAGCGAAAAAACCAATCAGTAGAATGTTTATCTGTCTGTCTATCTGTCTGCCTGTATATTTGAACGCGCATCACGCAAAAACTACTGGATAGAAATGAATGAATTTTAGCATGGTAATAGTTTAGTCTGGAGGTAGTTTTGTCCTGTTATTCGATGTAGTTTCTATGAAAAAAAAAAAACCTAAATAGACAAATTACTTTATATGCCGATAATTACTGGATGAAGTAAACTAACAATTTTTAGTAAAGATAAAAATAATTTTACTACTATGATTATTAATGTAAAAGTTATGAAGCTTAAATATTTAGACGACTTTTTTTATTTTTCTCAATAACTTGATAATTGTTACTCAATAACTATAAAACTTAACACTGTTATATAGAAGAATTTATAAGTATAGATAAGTATAAATTATTCGGCAATTTAATTATAAAGGGCTACAGAATAAAATTTCCAATAGGAAAAAATTAAAAATAAACTGCGACACAGTCAAATTATATTGATTACAAGATTGCAAGTGAAGCCATTTCTTTTTGAGTATAATTTATTAATATTGGGGAAAGAAAACAGTAACAATACCGCTAAATAAAAGAGAAACTATTTTGGAAAACGTACAATTTTTTTACGTAGCGGATTTCAAAGCCGCGCCTGGTGCTGATTAGCACATAAAAATATTCTTGCCAAATAATTGTTCTTAAAAAAATAATCTTGAAAATATTTGGTTTTCCTCTAGTCTTATTAGATCGTATTAAGAGCGTATATATATTATTTTTCTTTTTTTAGCTTCACGCTGTATCCCGCATATAGCAGGGTAGGCAGAGGAAACCTAGTGCTAAGACACTCCGTTTCCCACTTTACGCGGAATTGAGGCATTGCGTGCTGAGTGGCGGAACTCAACGCCGCGCTTTGCTTTTTTACCAGACCCAGGAAATGAAAATACAATTTTCATTTTCTGGAGCGGGAACCGAACCCACGAACCGTCGCGTTTACAGTGCGCTTGGGCCTCTGCGCCAAGACAGGCGTTCGTCATAATATTTAATATTTATAATTTGAAATAAATATAACACCCATCTGCGCTTTACTAAACATATATTTCTGAATGAATTCTTGTTTACTATTTTAGTTCCCGTACTCAAGAGCACGAGCGTTGTACGTTCTTTGGCACACTTTAGCATCAATAATATAATATTAGATTTTTGTTTTATTTTTAACCGATTTAAAAAAAAAGATGAAGTTCTCAATTTCAATTTTGATGATACTTTTTTCATATGATATGCAAGTGTTTCTCATGTGGTCTCGTTCAAATTTAGTTAAGAACTGACTAGTAGTTTACGAGTTATTTGTAATGATTTTTCTTTTAATGTATCTTATTTGAAGAAGATTTTTTTTTATTAATATTTTAATATTTATATAATGTAAAATAACAATAATTGTTGTTTGGTGGTAGAGGTCTGTCCTCCGACTGCCTTCGCGACCACTATCATGTCAAAGACGAACCCGCCAAATATCTAATGATGTGTTCCGGTTCGATGGCATGTAAAGCCGATTTTCCCTTTCCCACCCATCCTTTCCCCAAAAATGTGGTTATGGTTTTGATAGTGGACTACTACATTGTCCCCCTTCCATCAGTATCCCTTCTAGGTTATAACGCATCTACAAATATCCGGTGTTGTAGATAAAGTCTATAAGGAAGGTAACCACTTACCAGGTGGTCCTTCGCCGTTTGCCGTCCGTTATCAATAAAAAATATATATATATAATTTACAATAAATTTGTCTTCGCGAATTTCAACTGTGGTATTTCTCATTAAACTTTAAACATAATTGAAGTATTCGTAATAATGCTGCTTATAATAATATTTATGTGCCTATTCGCCATACAAATACAAGTCTAAGACGGTTTGCAGATCTTGTATGAGCCTCAGGGAATAATTAATTAAGGGTAAGAAAACATTCCTTTGATTGTCTTGAAAATAAATTTGGTAAATTTCAATGAAACACCTATTTATGTAAAAAGGTGAAAGCTTTTTGTTCCGACACATATGTATGTATGTATGGAATGAAGCCTGTGTTGTATAGGATTTTTAGTTTTCAGCTTAATTCAGCTAGATTTTCTCCCCTTCCCACCCATCCTTTCCCAAAATGCGGGTGGTTCTAAAAGTGATTTACTACATTGGCCCCCTTCCATCAGTATTATCCTCTTAGGTTATAACGCATCTACAAATATCTCTGGTGTTGTAGATGTCTATGGGCGAAGGAAACCACTCTTTACCATCAGGTGGTCCTTCTGCTCGTTTGCCGTCCGTTATCAATAAAAAAAAAAAAAAAAAAAAAAAGCTTCACGTTTTTCACTTGGCTAGCTAAGTAGACCTGAATTCGAGATATTGCATGCTGAGTGGTAGTAATCAACGCTACGGTCTGTATTACCAGAGCGAGGAATAGTAATAATTTTAATATACTCATTACCTTATAAATATCAAGCCTACAAGCGCCTCTGCTTACAGCGTCTAACAAAGTGATGCCACGAAAAAGTCTAATTTAATAAAGTTAATTTAATTTTTAACCGACCTCGAAAAAGGAGATTATTGATTTTATTGTATTTTTTTTGCTTGTTATCGTATACCTTTTACTGGGTGAATCATCTATGATAGCTAATGTCCTGGGATTGACATATCATTTTAATATAATTGAACATCTAAAAACCCGACATGGTTTGAAGCCAACAAAGCCATGCATTTAATACTTATGACATGGGAACACGCAATTTAAAAAGAAATAAAAAGATAGTTAATTACATATTGTTAATAATAGAAATAATAATAGATGACAGATTTAAAAAAATAAAAAGAAATTAATATCTAAGTAGTAAAGCTTCTTTTTGAGTTATTCGTAATAATTTTACTTTGCAATGCATTTTATCATTCAAACTTGGTTGTCTTTTTTTTAAATCTTAATTATAATACTAAAAATTTTAGACCACAATTGTCTGCTATTTCATTTTGTTATTTTCGTCCTAACAAATAGGAAGTCTTCAATGACCTGCAAAGGCACGTGACAATTTTTCTTCCCTCCATATATTTAGACGTTAGCGAGGTTTACCAATCATCAATTATGTTAAAATTCCTTACAAATAACTCTCAGCTTACATATTTATCTGTGGTTTCATAATTTTCGTTTTTTTTTATCTTGAAACAATTTTAGAACGTAAATAAGAAAAAAATATATATTACAACAATTATAACAAAGGAAAATAATTTAAAAAATGAAGTGTACTTTATTTCTAATAGATCGGTTATCAAATCAAATCAGTTAACGTCTGAGCGCTAAAGTTAATTTTATGTAACGGAAAGGCAATTATTAATTATTTTTAAATAATGCAAGGCTCTTATGAATATTCATATAGCAAATACAGCCTTACCTTTTAGTACTAGGGTTTGGTTAGGTTTTGCCTTTCCTGCTATGCGGGTAAAGCGTCGAGCTGCCCCTTTTTTTCTTAATATTTAAACTACAGATGTTTATTATGAGTGAAATAAAATTAAGTAATCAGCTTCACTCTTTATATCAAACAGTAGGCAGAGAGAACGTAGTGGGAAAGCAATCACAAACAACACGTATCCTGTTCATCGAGTCAGACGTAGTACCACTACGCTACGATAGATATTAGATAGACTACAGTGTTCTGCCTCAATTTGGCGGAAAGTGGGGAACGGAATTGTTGTAAGAGAGCGGAGTGTCTTAACACTAGGTTTTCAGGTTCCCTCTGCCTGGGTAGGCAGGGTTGCTATATGCGGGATACAGCGTGAAGTTGACAAAAAAAAACTACAGTGTTAAATATATTAAATATATCTTAAAAATAACAAAATCTTAACCAATTCATCAAAAACATTTCTCACTTAATTAATTTTAAATTCAACCTTAGTAAATGTAGTCATTATCAGCACATTTAATGGTTCTTGCTATAACGATTGGAATAAATTACCGATTTCGCAAAGATGTTTTAGGTAATTAATTAGATGACTTGTCGCGGTGAAACAACGAAAATTCGTTACTTATTGTTCCAACATTTACATAGAAATGGGAAATTCTGTTGTTTTTAATCATTAAGGATTTTCTTTATTTAATAAAGGAATTTTTTACAATCTTTTCCTTTGTTTTAGCTATTTTTAACTTTTTAAAGTGAAATATTCTTTAGCGGCGTTGTGCCCTTATTGTGATGGGTAAAAAAGTCAATTTCGTGTAAGGACACGTGACCCTGATCGAAAATCCGTAAGACCCAAGTAATCTTTGACAATTGAATGAAAAAATAGATATTCTTATATATAAAATTAAGAAGTGTTTTGAAAAGGATTATCACGTAATGAAACCAAATTCAATAGATAAATCTTCTCGATTAGTTGTTGATCTCTTTCGATTTTTTGATGCGTTTGAATCTGCCATCTGTGCGATTCCTACTCTGCCATGATAAGGTTTTCACTTTTGCCGGCACTTTTGGAGTGCAACCCGTTGTTTTTTTATTGTAATTTATTTTAGTCAACCCGGAGTAAACTGACTACTGACACCCATTAACTAAGTTTCATACAGAATAGTTATCTGATTTATACAAACTTCTAGTGGACCCTATTGCTCATATTAAATAGGCTATTTTGATCGTTTTTCAATTTACTGGCTTAATATTTATTAAGTTTAATTTATGAAATTTCTAATTAGCGCATTTTCAAAACTCTGAATATAAAAAAAACTCTAGTAAAGCCACACCTTAACGTATGTCTCAATTTCACCATTTTTAAAATACATTGATTGTAGTGTATTTTCAAAAAAAAAAAAAAACAGTTTTACGCTTTTCCTGGATAGCAGAGTAATCATAGAAAATACTAAATTTTGACAAGGCACTCCATTCTCCACTTACCACCCATATTCAAGACTGCTGGTCGAAGGGTGGAAAAGTGGGCTAAAATTGTATACTATGAAATAGAACATGGTAAAATACCTTGAATACAACATTGTGTATGGATAGAAGCAAATGCTTTCACTTCACTATAATGTGTTTGCATAGATTTGAATGCAATTGAAAATTGTTTCACGTAGAAAATAAATAATACAAGTTCTACCTCCTTTCGTAATTCTATAGCATTTATTCGCTAATATGAATTAACGATTTCTTATACACCGCGTGTCTTATTTAAGAATTGATTGTTGAGACGGTCGTAGGCTCAATTTTTACGACACAAATTTGTTAATTATTGAAAATGGCGTTTCGCTTTAGTTATATGTATAAAATTCAAAATGTGTGAATATATTTTTGTAAATGAAAAAAGAATGATATATTTCTATGCTTTGTATTTGATAAAAAGGCAGCTTTTTACGCTGTATCCCGCATACCATGTTAGCCAGAGAGAACGTAGTGTCAAAACACTCC
>JAKGSA010002083.1:9504-25642 GCA_033558755.1 Philaethria dido
AATAATAATAATAGTAACTAAAACCAGAAAGTAATGAGCTTATAATAATAATTAATGGTACATAAGTAACAAAATCAAACCAAAAAAATAAAAAATACTAAATACAACAAGATTACATATTATAAATATTGTACAATACTACTTATTGTCTATGTAAATATATTGCTTCATAATCTATACCTGACATCACATCACAGCCCAGGTCAGAGGTGACAACTTGACATTTGACATATGTAAAAGCAACAAGACTTGGATCTGTTATTGTCAAATTAAGATCATCTACTATACATAAATCTCATAATTATTTTATATAAGCGAAAGAATAATTTAAAGCAAAGCAAAGCAACACTATATAAATATAACAAAAGGATTAATCGACAAGTGATAACCAAAATCTAAGTAACTTATGTAAACAGTTTGGTAATAAAATATATATAGAAGTTTGGTGACACTAAACAGAATATATATATGAAGAGTAGAAGACTTTATACTCACTAACCTTGCACTGCACTCACTTTTCACCGCCCTTTTGGACCTAATCTGCAGATCTTGGTGTCCTTATGGTAGTACAGCATTAAGGCTGAGAAGCTTGTAGAAGGAGGACTAGTAACTGAAGGAGACTTCCAGCAGGATGCCAGTAACGCGCATGTACTGCAGCCACTGAAGAAATCCGTTTTCGAGACCCATCTTCTAGAATAGTGAATATATTACCATCCTTAGTCCAGCATTTATTATTCAAAATGTTGGCGAGCCAATAAAAATGCCTTATACTCTCTTGGAGTTAAAAACTCTGATAGGGTGATTCCTGTATTCTTGAGAGGCCAATTTTACCCAGAAAACCATATTTTATTTTTAATTGTGAACTCTTTAAATTTAATTAAGATTGGTCTTGTCTTATTACTCTGACTGACCCAAGCGATAGCGCGACTAAAGTTATTAACATTAAAATCAGGAATTCAGGTGCTCAGATATTATCGTAGCAGCTTAAGAAGCAATAATCTCATTCTTGCTCTCCGGAACACCAGCATCAAGATAATTTTCCTCCTTGATCATTTCCAAGAAAGTCAACGCGCCAGCCAGAAGCTCAAGCTGTTTTTGTAGGCTTTCCAGTGCAGTCCAAGACAAAAGTTCTGAAGAAAGCACTAAGAGCTGAGCCTGCAATATTTGATGTTGGGGTCACTGCGAGGGAATGGAAGAACTTTGGAGATTTTGCTGAAACTTCGGCCATTCTTTATTTAAAGACATCCCTCAACTCATTGAGTAATTGTTCTTCATTACGACTCCATTGTAGGTGTGTATGACAAGAAGCAAAAGGCAAACACAGCAAAAAATTAAACTAGAAATTAGTGTTTAGTTGTTTATAGAAAATTTATAACTGTGTTTAGAAAATGGATAGAAGTTATGCTGGTAGGTGGGATCATTTTATTGCATTACTATACTACTAATATGCATTAGAAAATTAAAAACAAAACGAAAAATGGCAGGCACAAAAACACGTCTTAACGCTTTACGTCTACCCGCGAAAAAAAAAAAAATATATATATATATATATATATATATATATATATATAACTCTTATATATATATATATATATAGATAATAAACAATCATAAGTATTATGCATTAAAAAACTTTTTACTATCAGCATTTTTGTCACGATTGAAAAAAAATGTTACAAGTACGAACAAATATGGAATGGCTGCATATCCGGTGCGAGCCAAAAAAATATAAGAAATAGATTGTAATAATTTTTGTTAAATTTAATATTATGTAAGAAACTAAGTATATATTTTGTTTTACTAATTTGGCTAAGAAGAAATGGCAAGTAAGACAGGATTTACTGGGGACTTTTATGTTATTTCGTTTATTTTAACCCAAAATAGAGAAATGAGATTGTATCTGCTTCTTTTAGATACTTTTTAAGCAAAGAGAATAAATATAATTCCTAAGAGAAATGGTTAACTGACAAATAATTTATGTACTTTTTGCGTGTAACGCAGAGAAACTTGATTGCCCAAAATTAAAATAACATTATATTTGAATTTTGTTCTCAATGGTTATAAATACCATATAAAATGCTATTTTTATAAAATTAAACTAGTAAATAACCAGCGTTAACTATGGAGACATTACTGCAAGTTTTAGTTATTTGTTGTTTCTTTGGAGCGACATTTGTAAGTATTTCATAATTATTTTAAGTTTATCATAAATACACAGCCAAAGCTGCAACATTGTTTCTAGATTTCCTTCAAGGCATATTAAATGTTTAAATCGTTCCTACGATAGTTGAATTCAGATTTTTTTATCTTTACTTATATTATAAATGCGAAAGTAACTCTGTCTGTCTGTCTGTTACGCTTTCACGCATAAACCACTGAACCGATTTTGATGAAATTCGGTGCGAAGGTAGAACTGAACTTGGGAAAGGACATAGGATATTTTTTTTCGCGAAAAAATGTTTATAAAAAAAATATTTTTATTTTTTATATTTTTTTTGACAAATAGTCTATACCTTGGGAAAGACTATAGGCTACTACTTACACGTCGCGCGATGTAACCGAATTCCACGCGGGCGAAGCCGCGGGCAGAAAGCTAGTATGTTAATATATTAGCGACCCGTACTGTCTTCTAACTATCTATCTGAAACTATCGGACTATGACAATAGTCATTAATAGCGTGTTCATACGATGCAAACATAAATACAGTGCTCAATATTTGATACAATTTATTTTTATTTCTAAAGCTGCACATTGTCCTCGTATTCTTACTGCATGTGCTAATTCTTCGTTATCCCAATAGTTCATTTTGTAAAATATCACTTTTTTATAATATGAATTTTTGAGATAGTTTTGATATATTAGGCAAGGAACGAAAATGAAATAAAGAAGTGGTTCATCCAACAAGCCGTAGAATGCAGCAAAGAACACCCTGTCACTGGGGAAGAGCTACAACAGATAAAGACCAAACATAAAATACCTGAATCTAAAAGCGCTAAATGTCTAGTAGCTTGCATTTTCAGGAGAATCGAATGGGTAATGTTTATTTTAAAATATTTTTTATAATAATCCAATCTCAAATGGTACATTTTCCATTATTAATAACCTTTCTCTAACTAAAAAGCCGAAAAGGCCTTTAAACAGTGTAAATGATAAAGAAACTCAACATGAAAATATATCAAAACACAGCTCAAGAACTAAAGTAAATGAATATATAATTTTATACATGTTAATTTTAAAAAAAAACAACAATATTTTTAGTTTTAAATTTTTTATTGATATAGATCGATGCAAAAGGCATGTTTGACAAAGAAAAAGCATACAAAACTTTCGAAAAAGATTACGCCAATGATCAAGGAAAATTGGATAAGACAAAGGAGTTGTACGAATTGTGCGATATAGGTAACACCTTAAAATATTGTACTATTTTAATTTATTTAAGGACTTCAATAAATGTCTAATAATCATTTTTAATTTATTATCTATTATTTAATACATTTTGTTTCTTTCAGTAAATTCAGAGACAGTGTTTGATGGTGATCAGGGTTGTGACAGATCTAATCTCTTAGCAATTTGCTTGACTGAAAATGCTGCTAAGGTAAGTTTCAATCCTCACTTTCTTGACTTCGAATTTCGTGCATTAACCAAATGTTAACCTAAATCATACTTCTTATTGTGTAAAAATTTATCGTCTTACTATAAACGTGATTGGTTGTAGGTTCAAATCCCACTGGGGGGATCATATTTTAATTACTTTTATTTCATCGCTCTGATAAAACTCGCCACGATAAAACTCACGAATTCGTGGAAAACTGTGAAGCTGTTTTTTTAGTATATTATATTGTCATTTAAATAAATTACAATACAAAATAAAAATCAAAATTTTGTATTTAGAAACTAAAGGATTGAATAGTTAGCGCAACTTAAATATTCTGTTTTATTATATACCTAATATAAATTCTTTATTTTTTTCAGTATGGATTCATTCTACAGTAACTCGTTAAAAAACGCAACGACGCGCGACGCGACGCTGTAATTTTACTTGTTTTGTCTGCGAGTACATTTATTCGATTTAAACTGTTTTTTTTTCTTCCTACCAGTATTACTTTTTATATTTCCTATATTTTTTAAAAATGAAAATGTTATTATATCTAAAAATATATTTTAAACTAGCTCGTACCGCTTTATATTTTTTACTATTGATATTATACATAGATTTTTGATACTGAGGGTAAATATTTGCTATTATTTTTTTATTTTTTCTTTCATACAAATCTTCTGACAATATCGAACACAGAAAAGAAAGATTTATCCGATTTGGTGCAGTCGTTTGGAAATTATGTGCGTACAAACATTTTGGTGATTCATTTTTATTTATCAGGGCTTCTTAAACTTTTGTCATTTACGACCCCATTTATGATTGCGAGTTTCTTGACGTCCCCATACAAATTGGTGGTTGGCCAAAATGGTATATATAAGTATTTGACATTAAAATCTTTCGACCCCAGAATTTTGCTACGTGACCCCATTTGGGGTCGCGACCCATAGTTTAAGAAGCCCTGATATAGATTAATAAAAAAACAAATTTTCTTTAATTCTTTATTGAAAGAGATTCCACACAGTTCAACTTTTGTGCAAAGCGAAATTATCAAATACGGTTATATAACGTAGATAATAATAATAAACACTTGGTCCAAAACAATGAAACAGTTAGTATTAGTTATAGAGATATGTGATAGAATACAAAGATACATACATTATGTTACAATACAGTACTAGAAAAATACAAGGGCCTGTTTCGCGACGGTCTGATAAGCTCCAGTTAAATTTCCAGATATTGCCGTCTCTTTCTAGCTAATATTAATAGAAAGAGACAGACAAATAACTTATAGGAACTTATCAGGCTTTTTAAACATTATAACTTACTAAGATATACACATCTTGAATATGTTCCATAACTACAAAAATATTTTTACATATAAGTATTTTGCATGTTTGATTGGCACATAGATAAAGTAATTATTATTATTAAAGTAACAAATGACAAATATTAAAGGCTTATTGGCAAGAACAAATCATTTCAATTCTTTACAGAAACAAAGTTTTACTTTTGCTTAAAAGATATGATCAGCAATATATTACTATAGAATAATGTTTGTCATAAATCATCTACATATATGCATTATTATTTTTTTTTAATTCAAGAATTTTTAAAAAACAAAAACCATACTTTAATGAGCCATGAATTAAAATTACTATTGATCCAAATATTTATGTTTTGGTTTAATATAATATTTTAGTTAATATACTGACATAGAATTATAATAATGCTTTATTAAATACAGGAGAATCTGCAATATATTACAAGACTGAAATAATGTAAAAGATATAAAAGCTCAGTCACACAAGAAAATCTTGTGAAATAAATATATGCTTCTAAAAATCCTGATATATAAATTGATTTTTTTTACTTTTTTAGAAGCAAATGACTATTAAATTAATGTTTTTTCTTTATGAAATAAAAATAAGTATAATTACAGCTAATAAACCAATTATATCTTTATTCAGTGCCAATATTAAGAAAATTAACATGAAATCATATCCCAATACACAAAAATATATATTTTTGCTTTTGTTTTGCTATTTAGTGGATGAATAATATCAAACATTACTATCTATTAGAAACAAATTAAAAATAAAATGGTTTAACAAAAAAGTGATTTTTTTTTAATTATTTTTTTTACAATTCTTCTTTACTACAACAATATATTTTTTATGACAACAGTACATAATATTAAGCCTACAATCTACATAAAAAAAGAAAACACACAAAAACAAACAAAGCGTATAATAAATTTCAATTGATATTTCACTTAAAGAAAAATAAATTAAAATAATCAATTGAAACATTATTATTTAAAAAAATTGTATATAAACATGTCTTAATATATTAGATGGGTATTTTAAATTTACATAAATTTAAATAGGAAATACTACAGTAAATACATACTTTAGTGCCGGGGTGAGCAATTTTGAAAAAACTTGAGTTTTTGACGGGCCAAAATAACACTCCTTAACAATGTTTAAAGCTGTATTCATATTTTAAACATAGATTATAAAAGCACGTAAAAAGTATGTGAAAAATAAGTTGGTAGAACTTATATATTAGCAGCAGAATATTTTTATATGTAATATAAATAAATGTTTAGGTCATAATGCCCGAAGACCACTTGCTCATCCCTGTTTTATTGCATTTGTAGTATTTCTCTATCAAAACTAAGATTCTTTCAAAGTATTTATAAATCAATACATATACAGACATTCCTTTTCCTGTATATATTGATTAAAAGATGTAATAACAACATTGTAACAACATTGTAAAAAAATTATGCTTATTTTTTTCTTTAGAAATACAACTTGCTACTTGAAAAAAATATTTTTTGACAGTTAACATGTTAGGAGATCGATAATTAAATCAAAATATTTAAGCTTAAAAAAAATTACTATATTAAAAAAAAAAAACAACAATAAATATTTTATCTATCTTGAGCGAAATTATTGCTTTTTACTGAATATCATTTAACACATTAATGTACTTTTAACTAACTATTATGACCTTATAAGACCTAGTTTTCTTTATGTGTTTTGAGTGTTACCAATAATTTTTGTTCAATAATATCAAATTTACAATATCATAATTAATCATAATATAAAGACTTGTACAATAAATAGAAATAATTTGGAATTAACATATTACAAAAAACATTTATGACGTACAATTAAAAACTCAGATTCGTGTATTTGTTACAAAATCGATTAATATCGATAATGTACTTCGATCGATTAATACGTTTCATCTATTATTACCATAATTTACATTTTAGCACATTAATTACACTTGTTACTTATTTATTATGACATTTATCTTATAAAATCTATTTCATGTGTTAAAGAGTCGGTAAATATTTTTTACAAGGATATCATTTATAATATCGAAATTAGTTGCCAATCTATAAACACATATATAATAATTTTAAAAAGCTATAATATGTAATAAATATATTCCATCATAACTTTTTTAAACGCAGATTTAATAGATTATTTGTTACAATCGATTGAATAAAAATATCGATACTTTACTCCAATTCGATTAATTCGTTTCATCAGCTGATAACATATGCGGTTAACAGTTTTTACAATTTACATCAGCAACTTAAAAAGTGTAGTATATCTTAATTTTTTTTTTTATTAAAAAAATAATGTTTTAAATATCTAATCTTTTTCTTTTATTTTTGATTTATTATAGTTGTAGGTTGCAGTATATATATACGTGGAGAAAGAAACGTAATAGACAAAACACGCCAAAAGAAGCAGACGCAATATAAATGTATAAACGTGGAATTAAAAAATATATTATTATATGTATTAGTTATACTTTTCTAACTAAATTCCAAAAATAATCGAATATAAATAAGAAAATATTTTTTTTAGAATATAAAATAATATGTTATAATCACTTAAGTTAAGTCATAGTGCAAAAATTAAAACCTGATCAAATTTTTAACTTGTTTTTCCACAACGAAAAAAAAAAAACTAATTTGATTTTTATAAAAAAAAAAAAAATGATTAACAGAACTAAATTTCGATACATATTTACATAAATGTTTTAGGTTATATTAATTTCATTACCTGCAATATATTGCTATCTGATACTCCTATAGTGGCGTGTCCAGTCTAATCGATGTTTCGATACAAGTTATAACAGAACATACCGATATAAACTCATCGATACATCGAATTACTCGATGAGGACGAGTTGACCTTCGTTGACCTGATGTTATATGCTGTCGTAGCTGTTGGGGTCGGGGGAGGTCGCTGGTCCGGGACCTCTTGCTGGTAACTTGAAGCCATTGATTGCAAATGCCCAACCATCCTGTTAATTGATATTATTATAAGAAATTAGTAAAAAAAATTTAATAGAGGCCATCGTGGTGCAGTGGAACAGCGTGTGAATAAACACGATGGGTTGTGAGTTCAATTCCTAAAGGAAAGTCGAAATTATATTTTTTTTTATTCTTTTTTAGCCTCACACTGTATCCCGCATATAGCAGGGTATGCACAGGAAACCTAAGAAACAAACAACATTAACACTAGGTTAGTGTTAAGACACTCTGTTCCCCACTGATTTTAGATGATATTTAAATTATTTTCATTTATCTGTTCTAGTAAACCATGGTTGACCTCCACCACTTAACTTATAAATAATTCGAAACTGGATGGAAAGAAACACGGAGTGTCTTGACCATTTTGCTATGTGGAATTTACAGTGTGAAGATGCAAAAAATATATATAATTTTAATTGTTTATTTTTCTTAATTTTAAAGTAAGTTTTTTTTTTTTATTTCAAATTTTCTTATATTTCTTTTAAATATAGTAGTAATAAGTAAAATAAAATATAGTTTACTGTTAATAAGGATTTTCAAAAAGTAGTGTTTACCTATATAAAGAACTAAACAATAATAAAAGCAATTGTGTTAAAAAATAAAAATTTTGCTATAATGTTGTCACCATGTGGCCTTATGATAAAGGTTTGCGATCTATATATTTATAAATTTAAGATTATGAATTCTATATATTTATAAATAATTGGTTCAATACATTTGCAAATTAGACAGTATTCTAAACGAATTGACCAGCAATAGGTACAGAGTTAATTTATACGCGGTAGCAATCTCTACATTGGAGCAAAATCTCTCCATAATCTACTAAAAGATATGGCCTCTCCAGACCTATCATCAGTTGATTTTGGAAGTACTTCTATTTCCTGAAAACGCTGGCACTAGTAGAATTTTTTTTTAAATATGGTTAAGTAGAGAGAGCAGGAGCGTGGACAAGCGGGAGAGTGCTTAACATTAATGCGCATTTTAAGGGTCCCTTTAAAACCCAGCCACTCCTGGGTAAGTCCCAACATGTCAACCCATGGCACGCTAAGGAGTTTCTTTCTCATAATTATATATATATATATATATATATATATATATATATATATATATATATATATTTAAAAAATTATTTGGGAAACATGTTAAAATTACCTTAACAAGACTAGGTAGATTCGACCAGAATGTGAGATTCGGTATAACTTCCCAAGTCCTGTGAAGCGCCCATATGAATTTCTTTCTGTACATATTCCTGTAGTGCAATATGTTATAATATGATTAGAAGGAGTAAAAATATCACAAGTAAGTCGATCCTGGGCGAACGTCCCAAGTAATCAGATGGTTCGTTGAGCTCTTTCTTGCCATGCATCTTTGAATAGAAACCTAGGACCTGAAACATATATCACTCTTACATATATATTACACTACTTTTTATTGAATGCCATTTGCAGGTGCAGTGAGAAATGTATTGAATTTTGATCCATATTAGGCGATTAACAAAAAGATATTAAACATACTACAACGATCATTTTAAAATTTAAGCTATGAGTAATTGTCTCATAAACAAACAAATTGATAATATAAATATTTCATAATATTATTTAGATATATAATTTTTTTTATCTTATTGAAGCAAAAAACTCATAGTTAATTATTTTAATCACAAATCTTCAAAACAAACTTCCTTCAAAAGGGAATAAATAGGTTTTGAAGGGTCGGCAACGCGTAAGTGATGCCCTGGTGCTGCAAGCGTCCATAGGCCACGGTAACCACTTCTACCATCAGGTGGGGCCGTGTACGCCTTGTTTCCACCGTCAGGTATAAAAAAAAAAAAAAAAAAACTATACTTCCTTTACTATATAAATGTAAATTAGACTGCTGGATATAGTAAGTAAAAAGTCGCCATCGATATACGCGTTTATCAATCAACAGGGTCGTGGCACTGGTTTTCTTTCAATACCTTAATAGACAGAGTGATTTAAGAGCCAATTTATAAAAAAATAATAAGGCATTATTATAAAACCAAGATTTTTGATTGATTGATTGATTGATTGATGATTTTTTGCCGACTGCCAACATAAGTACGTATGTTTACGATGCGAACGCTGCCTAAAACCATACGAGATAAACAAACAATACCGGTCAATGAAATTGTATTAATCTTTTAAAGTAACAGTGCAACAAAAATATAATGGGATATTTATGAAACAATTTTAAACAATACAGCATGCCATTTCTTTTCTAACTAAATCTCGTTAGATACAAGCTTGTGTGTTTAATTGCAATCAATATTGTCCTTTCTTTACACCTGCCTCTTTAAATGATTATCTAAAAATAGAATTACAAGTTTCAATAAAATAAGGTTGCAAAACGACAGACGCCATAAGCCGGGTCATAAGTACTGTCGCGTGTGACAGCAACCGCAAAAAACCATTTCTCTGCCTTCCTCCTGCCCTAGAACTCCAACAGTAAATAAGCAGCTTGGCTTCATTTTAACACCAAACAGAAAAAATATGTGGTATTCAAAGTAACTCTTAATTAAATTCTATAGTTTCTTCACGACCAGTTTGTTTCTATAAAAATCGATTTCCATATAATTATGGAAATCGATTTTATAAAATATCATGTGAGAATAATTTCTTACATGATATTTTATAATAAAAAATAATTTACCAAAATTTTAAAGCATAACAAAGTAAATAAAATGAATATGAGTTCGTTTGTTGTAACCTCGTTCATTCGTTTTCTCGCTCTTTCACTTTAAGGTAAAAGTTATCATTAATATCTACCTGATTTTAATGGATTTTTTATTATAAAAGTATTAAATAAAAAAAATCCTGTAATTATTTTTAATAGTAAATAGTTACTTAAAATAATTTAAAAAGTAGATACTATTTAATAGAAATAACCTAGTATATCGATTCTTAAAAATCGATATACTAGGTTATCCTAGTATATCGATTTGTAATTATCTGTGTAAGTCAGTTGTCTTTTACATGTCAAGGTCAACATGCAACTGGGTTTTGCTTATTTACATTATTTTTGTTCAATTTCACAGTTTGTGTTAGTCAAAATTATTATTACTGTTGTATGAGTTATAATTATTGTCGATGTGTATGAGTTATAATTATTGTCGAGTGAATTTTGAAGTGGATATTACTTTCTACTGTTGTAGTGTTAAAAAACAAAACACAGAATCTGAAACTAAGTTTATGGACTATTTATGTAAAGAATATTAATAAAGCAGAATACTTATGTTAAAAACTGTAAGTAAAACGTGTTTCTAACGATGAGAATCTAAAACGAATGAATTCAATCTGTGATTACCATTATCGCTTATAATTTTTAAGTAAGTTTTTAAGAGCTGTGGTAACATTAGTTGTTTTTTTTTAAATAATTTAATAGGAACTGAGATAACATGACTGTCTAAAACCCCATCTAAATCCTCTTCAGAGTAATGTGATTATTTTATTATAAACAATGGACACGTGTGTGAAAGAGAAAGAGATATCTGTCAAGAATATTTTTTATAAATTAAATATGGAAGATCGGCAACGTATAATAGTATTTTAGTACTACTAGATAATACGTCATCGGTGCGTAATACAGAACGGTTAAAAATCGGGAATCGAAAATACTAGTCCTGCACCTAAACCGTAGACATGCCTTGATTGATTATTATGTGTACGGTTTTGTAGTATTGTACTCTATCTACATTTGGTGGACCTAAATTTAAGATGAACATTCACAGCCTGTATACCATATAAAATAAACTTTATGATAATTGAGTTTGAGAACATTGAATTGAGAACCTTCTTTTTCGCAATTGGTTATAAATATTTTTTAATAATTTGAATAATGTTAAGCTTAAAATTTTGGTTCAAATATTTGTAACAAAATTTACAAGGCCACATTACACATTACATTTTTTAGATAGTCAATATATCTTTTTTATGCCATGTTGTAAAATTTGAAATTTTGTGTTCGTCATAAACTTGTCTTAATAGAATTGAATTGAGACCTTTAACGGACCATCGTAAAGTATAAAAATAGGAAACGTATTTATTTTTTTATATAAGAAGTGTTCTAGTTTTTCTTTTGTTGTAGTACAAAAATATTTATTAATATACATTTTATTTCCGCATAGAAGGTAGTTAGTAAAACCTAATGTTCTTAATGTTGAAATTCGAGACAATATATGTAAAGTTGCGGAACTCAACACTGCGTTTTGTCTTATATCATCAGAGATATTACGAAAATAATTTAAATATCACTCACCGGAATAAGGATCGAACCCGCCTTTACTCAGACGTTGTCCCACGACGCCATGATGGTCACAACTTATATAATATAAAAAACTACTAATTCCATAATAAAAACTATTAAAAAAACTATAAGTAGATAGTATATTTTAAATAGATAACGAAAAATCTATATTTCATGACTAATTATTAAAATAATAAACTTTGAAACTACCTGCCACGTGTTGGGCCAGTTCTTGTTACCAATATGTCAACAGCTTCACACTGTATGCCGTACATAGCAGAGTAGGCAGAGGGAACCTGAGAACCTAGTGTTAAGACACTCCGTTCCCTGCTACTAAACATATTGGGGAACATGCCAAATATGACCCGAAGAAAATGATTATACCTTTTTTTTTTTTAACTTCACACTGTATCCCGCATATAGCGGGGTAGGCAGAGGGAATCAGAGAACCTAGTGTTAAGACACTCCATTCTCTTTCAACAATTCCGTTCCCCTCTTTTCGCCGTATTGTGTGTTGTGCGATTATACAAGAAAATGCCTTAAAAGGAAATATTAATATTATAAGTAAGTCGTTAAAAGCTTCCACATAATATAATAACGAATAACCTCGAAACATCAACAATACATATTTCATAAGATCCTGACAATATATCTCACTTCTATTTATATTACCCTCTAAAAATAGGCCAAGGCCAGCCGTAAGTAGGTTACTCTGGTATTGAACTTGGGGGAAACGCTCCGTAATAATATATTTTTCAATTGAATTCACAATTTAATGTGACTGTAAAATGAAATTGTATTTTTTTCAGGTCATCTGTTTGATGGTTGACTTTTTTTATAATATTTGATGATTATATTGTAAATGGTATAAATGGCGTATATAACAAAAAAAAAGTTAGGTATATAGAGGTGTACTTATCTCTAGAAGAAATCTTTTCCAATCAACTGCTTCTAGTCAGCCCATTGTTATGACAGAATTTATAATGTTGGAGCTGAATCAAACAGTTGGTTGATTGTCTGTCACCACCAACTATAATTATAGGTAATGTCGAAATTAATATTTAATATTGCATTACGGAATACTAAAATTATAAACCGGCTTAAAAAAAGGAGTGTATTTTCAGTGTATTTTATTTAAATTCAGTTTTCTTTTTTTGGTAAAATTTTAACCATTGCCGGCTACTGTTTTTCCTAAGTCATACAATTTGGGGGTCTTCAAATCAAGATTCAATAGGTTCTTTCTAGGCAAACGTGTATCATCGTAGACCGCATTAGTGCTTACCATCAGGCTTTGATGCGGTCAAACGTTAGCCTATCAATAATAAAAAAAATGATTGTTATCTGTTCTGTCAATCTGCTGTCTCTGTGGAATATTCAGCAGCAGGCTAGCTATATCATCTCATTATTTTTTTTAACCTCACGCTGTATCCCGCATATAGCGGGGTAGGCAGAGGGAACCAGAGAACCTAGTGTTAAGACACTCCATTCCCTTTCAACATTTCCGTTCCCCACTTTCCGCCGAATTGAGGCATTGCGTGTTGAGTGGCGGAACTCAACGCCGCGCTTTGCCTTGTTACCAAACCCAAGAAATGAAAATATTAAATTTTACATTTCCTGGAGTGGGAATCGAACCCAACCTGTCGCGTTTGCAGTCGCACGCTTGTGCCTCTGCGCCACGAAAGGCGTTGATCATCCCATTACGCTGGATATATCATATTTAAGTAATCTTCTAAATTATTGTTATTTATATTCAAATGTTCACTATTTATAAAGTTGTCAGGTAAACTTTGGGAATTTTCGATATTTGTCTAAAAGTAATACAGCTGACTAAGTCTCATTGGGAATAGTCTGTTGCAAATTACAGTATTAAATAATTCAGTTCTAGTAGAAATTGTAGTAAATAATAATAACTATAGTACTAATTGTTATCTTTTATATATAAATACGTGAAGCAAAAACTTTGGATCCCTTTTTACGAAAACTACGCGGACGGAGGAGCATGAAACTTGGCACACTTATAGTTTATATACCGAAGGAGTGCACAATGATAATATATTTTTAAAATAATGCATAAAAGTATATAAAATTAATAAAATAAATGTTACACAACTACTATGGTTTGACATCCATGTTTATATAACGTGACATATACTTTGCTAGGCGACGCGTTCTTAACGCGATAACGATACCTCTAGTATTTGTAAATAATATATAATTTTGTTTTTGTACCTACAATTTTCACGTACATATTTACATGACATAAAATTTCTATTATTAAAAAAACTATTAATATTTGAATCGGTGAGTGCAGAAACAACGTAAGTCCGGATTTTCAAATTTTGCTGGAGGAAGAAAAAAGTGTATAACTTTCCTTTCTAAGCTAGTTTAAATCGATTACGAATTTTTGCATTATATATGACATACGTTGTTTCTGCACTCGCTGATTCATTTACAAATGTTATTTATTTAATTATATATTTCTAAATAAAAATCATGAAGTTAATATATATATATATATAAAGAGTGTCCCAAAATTAACGCAAGATTGGACTTTGCCACCATTTGCTATTATATTCATTATTTATTCGCTATTAAAAGACTAAAATGGCATTTTCTATTTAATTCAAATCTTACGTTAATTTTGGGACACCCTATATATACATATATATACATATATATATATATATATATATATATATATATATATATATATCTAAGCTTATTAAAATAAAATAATTTAGTTTAATTAAGTAATTTATGAGAAGAAGACATAAGTATGACTTTTAGTATGAAAATGTTTCACGTTTTTAATAAATATTTTCATAATTTTACAAAAAAAACTACTGTTATAGTAGTATATAAATAACTAATAATAATTAAGTATAAATGAAACTTAAATCTCCTTACAAAGGAAATTATTATACAAGGCCGCAGGATCGATTTAGCCCGGACTATTTGGGAAGCCGTTCATTATTTAAGCCGTTTTCGAGGACAATGGTTTAACAATGGTGTGTTAATCGACTCGGAACCCTTATACATTTATGGGAAAATATATATAAACTAAATATTCACTACATAACATATACATTTTAATGATTAATATTTTAACAGAAATGAAAGCTTTTTTTTAGCAGGGTAGGCAGAGGAAACCTGAGAGCCTAGTGTTAAGACACTCCGTTCTCTCTCCGTTCCCCACTTTCCACCCGATTTGAGGCACTACGTGCTGAGTAGCGAAACTCAACACCGCGCTTTGCCCTGTTACCAGATCCAGGAAATGAGAATATTTTTTCATTTCCTGAAGTGAGAATCGAACCCATAACCTGTCGCATTTACAGTTACACGCTTGTGCCTCTGCGCCATGACAGGCGTTAGGCGACAGCAGTCATGCATGCAACATGTCCGATCTTAGCTAAAGTTAAAGGGAAACACATTAAAACCACTAGCTATGATATAAAAAAAGAATTATCAAAAGTGAAAAAAAATGATACGCCATAGAATGTGAGTGTCTTAACACTAGGTTCTCTGGTTCCCTCTGCCTACCCTGCGGGATAAAGCGTGAAGTTAAAAAAAAAAAAAAAGAAAATGATTTACCCAGTGGAAAGTTATACGGTAATATACTTTTAAAAAAATACAGTTGAATTGAGAATCTATCCCTTTTTTTGAAGTCACTTTGTACATTGTATGTAGGTAATCAACCTTGTCCATCAATCTTAAAAGTTAAGTTTCTAATCTCCACTCCACTCTCCACTCCAGTACTGTGCGGTTTCGAAGGAATTTCCTTCCACGTGCCACTGAACTGTGGAATGGCCTACCTGCGGCAGTTTTTCCAGGTCGATACGAAATGGCTACCTTCAAAAAGCGCGCCTACTCCCACCTCAAAGGCCGGCAACGCACCTGTAGCTCCTCTGGTGTTACACGGGGCCGGGGGCGGCGG